>VTPC01004285.1:12461-64850 GCA_011009095.1 Ignelater luminosus
AACTATTAGCTACAAAAAAAATCACGCACTACTTGCTTCTAAAGTAATCTCAATGTGACTGATATCAAATGTCAAAAGGCAAAGTAGATCACTAACACAAGTCATTCAAAAAAATAAAGCAACGCTTCCTATGAGTGAAAACCGAAGTTACTTAGTTGCCAACCCATACATTTAAGTTGTTCAAAGACACTCATGTTTAGAGGAATATTTTGGCCAGAATATAACTCAATGGTTTTTATCGTCTTCTTAGTGGAAATGATCGTAAATATCCAGTGTAGGTTTCGGCAAAATCTAACCCAAACAGCTGAGTCAGCAGTCTCCGTTGTAATAACCGAATCGCGGTCACGTCAATATTTTAGAGATGTTCATACTATAGTCAAAGAATTTTAAACCAAAAAATCCCCAAACCCGGAATTAGTTATTATAAAGCTAGAATTTTGCACAGTGATTCTGTTTGTTGTTCTTAACCACATACTAAAAGTTCATAACTCTTCCATGTAGGTTTTTTGAAATTCCTGGGGTTTAAACACCCGAGAGTCTGTCTAGTACTCAGCTATCGAACACGACAATGCCATTATGAGCCGAATCGCTTGTGAACATACTGGACTTACATATGCTTTGGCTATTTGTCTGAAAGTGGCCGGATGTGACTGAACTAACCAGTAAAAGAGGTAACTACCGTCTAACTCGGTGTGACCAATTTGGTTGTCAAAATTTTCTTCAGGTGAGTAGTAGGAAGAAGTTTTTGGAGTGTTGACTTCCCTCTTAGCTAGGACCTTAAGAACCCTTTTAAATCGTTTTCAGAGCTCAAGCTGCTGCGGATACACAACAGCAGTTTTATCACGGACCAAGACACCTCCGTGAACAGAGTCAAACGGCTTCACTCGGTATTTTCTGGAGAGTTTGACGGTATCAAATAAGAACACAAGCATACTGTTGACGATTGTTTTACTGGCAGACCACTCTGAGCAAACATAATATTAAGTCTTGCTCAAAAGACGTATTAGTTCACACTCCACCTCATGGATCAGACGTCCGGCATACAGGGCGAAAATCACTTTCTGTAAACTATTCAGATTCTGTAGCAGTCATCTTCCGTTGTAAGTATTACATTTTCTGGACGTGTAGTTGGGCTTACTGCGTAATAGATATCCCTTAGTTCGGAAATACGGCAGCAGTGGACGCAGTAGATGTGAAGCTGCTAGTCTCCAACTCGTTCTATACGAATGGACAATTGTATCAGATTAACTTATTGCAGATACTGACTTTGCTGAAACAGTATCGGACTTCTTCTAGAAAGTTTTAGTACGGATGATTGATAACTTCCACAGATGATTTTTTGCCAGAATATAATTCTTGGTGACAGTTCTGCAGATTGCCTTCCTACAACAAACGCTCGTAATCCTTCCATTGCCCGTAGTTCCGCTATCATTGGTCGTATATGTAACACAAATAGACTATTTCACGCTAAAAATAGTTTTTTTGGGCATATTTTTGATTATCTGTCATAGAAAAGCGTTTAGGCTACCAAAAAGAAAAAATGCTAACTTTTTTTTTAATTTAGCGGACGTTTGACTCTTTCTTTCAAACCGGATGTCATGTTATGTAGTCACTAAATACTCACAGTTACAGTCCAGTTTTTGCTCATTTATTTGATCGCTATGCGAACATTTCAGGCATAACCGTTTCCGTAACATCAATTCCAGCGCTTAATTGCACTTCTCCAAAATTCCAGGTATTTAAATGCCTGGAATTTCAGGAAACCGACATAGGAGGGCTTTTGGTATGTTGTTAAAAGTATAAAATAGAACCACTATGCAAAATTCCAGAAACTAGAATTACAATAATGTGTTTGCGAAAACTTGCAACTTTGAACATGTTACTTTCTCACGTTTCAGAAGCATTAGGTTAGGTATGATAATTTTGTAATCCAATGAAAATGAATTTGTTTTAGCATCTTCCTGTACGTTGAGTGCTATTTTTATATAAAAAGTTAACGCATTCGACGAAATTGCAATGTTTTTTCATACAAAGAAATAACGTTATGTCCAACGTTACTTGTTTTCTTGAAGATTCAAACCTAAGATTCCTGACATTCAGACAATGGTTGAGACTATGATTACGCGCCGCAAAGAAAGTGCTTGCAAAAATCTTAATTTTGCCTTTATGAAAATTGACATTTGCTGCCAATCATCCAAGACGTTTATGAGACCAGCCTGCTCCTGATTGCAAGCAATAACATTACCTATGTTGACACATTAAAATTTGCGACAACCTTTGTTTTGACTATCAGTTAGAGACACTACAAGTCTCAAAATGTAACCAAAAGGTGTCTTTAGATTTCTTCTTACACTTCTACAACTCTAATTACCTTTTCTTATTTTGCATTTCCTAGAATTACTTTTGCTTGAAGTAGTTATTGATATTGCTTCACAAATGGAATTCAAATATAAGGAGGTAGAATAGTCTTTACTAGAAATACATATACAAGCAGTTCATAAACAAAGTAATTATAACTTTACAACCACTAAAAATACATTACCGTACTGACTTTTACTACTTTTTGTAAAACTAACCAGCTCGTTGTCCTCTCTACTGCCACTACCTGTTGTTGCAGTGAATATCCGAGTTTACAAGTTCTTTTTGCGCACATGTTTCGCAATCTCTTTAAAACCTGACAAATTAAAAAGATGTCTCAATTTTAACTCGCAATAACTCAAGGTGGAAGTACAGTAAAAATGATTACAAAACTAGGAATATTTTTTCTTCACTTTAATAAGCTAAAAGTTGATTTAGTTGTTTTTTGGCATAAATTCTTATTATGCTATATTAGAGGGTCAATAGTCTAAAATGTATTGCAGAAATGGTTTATTTTTAACTGTCTAGCAAAAAATAACGCTTCCGCATCTACATGTCTGAATGTGAGTGTGATACATTTGTTTTGATGTAAATGTAAATTGTTAGGAAATGAATATAGGAAACAGAAAGAAATGTAAACAATAAGCATTGTAAATTATATCTTGAAATGTTCTCATTGTTTACGCTTTAACAAGATTTAAAATTTTATCTTTAATTCAAAATTAAAATTTTTTCATAAGAAATGGAATCTTTTTCCTAAATAATTGAAATTTTCACATTCAAGCGTTTTCAATAACAAATAAAGCAAGAAAACATTTGAATCAAGTAGGCGAAGAATGCCATACCATTTGTAATAATAACACAAAATCGTCCTACGACAATCAACAATCGAAAGTTGCTATATTACAATCTGGTACACCTTAAACACGTGGGCGTGACTAAATGGGCCATGAAAATTATAAAATTGTACTATTATAGACAAGAACTGTGTCATTACTGTTCTGTTTTGAATTTCCACTTATTGATGCAATTGTTTCTTTTATTGTTATTAATTTTTCGTCTGGAAATGCTTTCTCTCATGTCGAAAACGAGGAACGCCTCATCTCCTTATACGGTTATGGATAATATAATACGAAAAGTGTATCATAAAATCTAAAATATGACTCGTTTTTATGACTGATCCCGGCAAATTTAACCTCGCGATACTAACTTTTAGATGCGCTCCTCGTAAAAATTGATAACACGTCTTTAAGAACGATTTTGGACGTTCTTTTGTTTTATACCATGGCCTACCGCATAGATATTCAAAAGTTTTGTATTTTATCTGTCTACTTTATTTTTAATTTTTGTGGAGATTTTAACACTAAATAAAAAACACACAAACAAGCTAAATCTATTCTTGTGCGATTTTTCAGTAAATTTCAGCAAGGTTTAATTTAGTTTTTGCATTAAATTCGTTTTAAAATGAAATGAAAATTTTATTAAGAATTAATTTGCATAAATATTTCTCAGTTCTAAAATTAAAATAAAATTTTCAAGTACAGGAAGACAAAAATAAAGTTTATAGTTAATCAGATCAGAAAATATTTCTAAGTTGTACTTCGGAAAATGAAAAGAAACTCATTAGTGTTCAGTGTTATATTTAAAAATAGAAAAATTATAATCGGTGTTGATTAAATAACCCTGGCACGCCTCTGTGTTTTTAGCTTTTCGTTTAACCGCAAGAGGTCGTATAGCTCAGTCAAACCTTTAACTAAGTTGGGCGTGTATTCAAGTTACAAAACTCTTAAAATAAATGTGTTTTTATCCAGAAATGACGAAACCTAATCTACTGATAAGGTAAGATATTATTATTGCAGTGTTTATTAATGTATATTGACCAGTTTCAATTGTTTTCGCTGTTTGTTAAACGAGAAACTTTTGTTTCTTTTGGCATCTGTTTTGATTTAGACCAGAACACTCTTAAATCTTGAGTAATTTCTTATCTGTATCGAGTTATGTAAACCAAACAGCCCGGTGCATTATCATTCATTTTTGAAGTTTTAAATGCAAACACTGCAGGGCCGGTTTTCAATGTAATCATAGAGAGAGAATGTGTTTAAACATCTTGGCTGCACGCAGGATTAATTGTTTGAGTATAAACTGGTTTCTTGTTGCTGTATTTTATTTATAAATTTGCGAAACTAAGCATTCTCTGACAAGCGTACTCGAAAGCGCGAAGTTTGTTACTAGAAATCCCCTTGTAAGCTAACAGATAACTTTACTACAAAAGGAAGCAAACTAGAAGAGGGATGCATAAACTTCATTTGTATTGATTAACTGACAAACCCATCTTGTTATAATATTAATTGCTGTATTTGTTTTCTTGTACTAAAACCAATGTAACTACTTTTTCCAGTTTCATTTATTTTTTGAGCTAATCAATAGTTCTGACGTTGCCTTTATTTATAATCTACTATACCATGGCCTTCTAGATGCACACGCAGTTTCTGTGTAATGTAATGTCATGCAGTGGCGTGCCTTATTGTTTTCGTCTGGGGTTCATCAAACCTATTTAATCTGCATTTTATTATTTTAAATGGTTAATTTGTAATTGTATAATATCCTAATTGCTAATTTAATATTTAAAATCTAGGTGATGTAACAGATGGTTTTATAGGTCAATGTTATTTTCATTCTTTAATTATAGTGATTCTCATGGCCATCTATTAATATTTAATATTAACTGTGTTACTTAAACTTTCTTTTATTTTTATTATTTTTACTTTTTTGTTTCTTTCTAAAAATTTATTAATTCCATCTGCAAGGTGTTTTACCTTGTAAAAGTTAGGTAACATAATCCATAATCATATGCAAATAGTAGGCGTCTTTTGCTGTTTGTAAGGTGCGACATTGGAGGATAAAAGAGAAAAAAATCTGTTGTATCTCGTTATTAGGACTTGTCCGATTTTTATGTGAACGTGTCGGATAAACGGTCCTCTATAAATAAGTTTACCGATTTTATTTCCGTACCGCGAATCTCTTTCTGATAGTGTTAAACACGACGATCGTAAAATGTCCGTGAGCACTTCCGGTTTTACTAGATTCGCATTTAGAGAATTTGTTGGGTATTTCCGTATTCTCATGAATAGGCGTGTAATTGTTGCAACTATTGCATGCAAGATTTGTTTACTTTAGGTTTAAAAAAATGCTAGCGGTTATCCTTTGGGTTTCTTCTTCTTTCTGTCGTCACTTCGTATATTGACTTTTAAGGCACGTTTCCCAAGGAAAGACTGTAGTGAAACGTACCGCGACGTCAGCTGGTTCATCTGATGTGATCTTACCGGCTATAGCATGATGACCTAAAATGTTATTACTTTACTTCTTGCATATTATATGGAGTGTAGCTGATGTGGTCTGGTAGGATATTTTTTGTTTATGCATGTAAATGTATGGAGGAGATATAGAGGTTGTTTTTTTTAGTTGTGATGTATAGCTCTTCCACCAACGCAGTTTATTTTAATTAATGAAAAAGCAAAAATTTAATCAAAATGTATTTATTGCTGAAAGGTAGAAGCTTTAATAACGATGCCTGTGTTAATAGCGCTAAGTGTTCATCTTGTCATTTGGTGATATGGTTATGCAAATAGCACGTTTCAACAGGAAGGAAACGGCTATTTATACATTCTCTAGGTTTATAAAGTCGGTTTTACCCCTCTTTATTACACGAACTACTTTATACTCGGTTTCAAATAAAAGTCCGAAAATAAATAAATTTATTAACTACCAATTTCATCTTTCCAATATTTAAAATTTTCAGATCAGGTAAGTAATGCAAGTAATCAAAAAAACCACAAGATGCTTGTGATGTCCGAATTTATGTATATTAGAGTGGCGTGATCAATACACAGCTTACGATGGAGCAGTTAAAAGTTGAAATATCTACTAGTATCGATCATAAAAGTTTGAATGAGAGATATGTACAAGAGGGGCATTTAAACATATCAAAAGAACAAACAATTAACACTACAATGTTTACACTTGTTAAATTTGTTCATTTTGTAGAGAAACCCTTACACACAAAAACTGAACTCTTTTAGTTTCTATGGATGACAAGCTACAAACGCTTTGTCCAAAGTATCAGATCTAGAACAACTTCGATTTGACTTGAACTGTTCTGCTCACTTTTCAAATTTGTGCTGATTGAGCAAATTGTTTTTCCTTCCACAGCAGATTTTAAATACAATAATCAGAATTCATAGCCATTTGACAAAAAGTACTCTAGAATATTGCATCGAGGTGTACGCAATAGCGAAACATTAAATTTCTAAAAGATTCTGTGGATGCCAAAGATATTTGTTTACATAATAAGAATCATTTCTTTTATTGAATGGGCACTCGGGAAAATTTAGATTTTTGCTTGAGTTACTGTGGACTAACACGATGTCTTTTTTTCTCAAATGGTTGTCCTCTTAACTATTAGAAACTGTATTAAGGAAAACAAGGCGATTTCTGTAATTTGCATGCATTTGGAAACGCACCGTTTCTAAAATTAAAACATCTTGTTTTTCAAGTATTTTGAAAGCAAAGTGTCTACTGAAATATAATTTTCAATTTTGCTATCTTTAATTTTACATATCTGTATGATCGATATTCTGATCAAAGGATGGCATCTTTAATACGAATCTTGATTTCTTCAAGACGAATGTGGAAACCAAACTAACAAACGCTTCCTCAATGATAACTTAATCAAAAACCGTGCTTCACAGTAATACACGTAAGATTTAATTCCATGTAGACCAAGGATGGAAAAACTTGGCACTCGGCGTCAAATTAGCTACTAAATGACAGATTTGTCAGCAAAATCAACCAAGCAATTTGGTCCCGGGCTCCTAGTTTGCTCATCCTCGATGTAGACCCAAGAGTTCCATCCGTGTATAACCAAGATAAACTGATATGACCAAGCTTCTGAAAAACAGGAAAGGAAAGCAAAGCAATTAAAGTTGACCACGTTACACCTTGATATTTATTATTTTTAAGTTACTTATTCTAGCGTTGGTATCACTAAAAATATGATTTGAGACACTTCAAAATCCGACAATTTTAGAAATGCAATGTGCATTCCCCAAACTAACATTTAACTTCAAGATTTTCTTGCTTACAAGAAAACTTGCAGCTGTTCCAAGTGTGGAAATTCTAACACAAAACGTTTTAGATTATTTGATAAACAAATTGTTTAGGGTATATTTGCCATATCTGCTTTAAGAACATGTCTAGAGTCAAAGAACTGAAAACAATAAAAGTAGGTTTTAAATCTCGCGGGATTTGAGCGCTCCCTGTGTCTCCGGATGCTATGGTACGTAATCTAAAGTTACAATCAATTTCTAACTAACTGGCATGAAAATTGGCTCCTCTTTCATCAAGATCGCATGAAGAGTTTCCTGTAACCGTGTGTGTAACATTGAGACGGCGAGGAACGCTATATTTAGAGAACTTGCCTATCTACCTACTTATCTACGCTTGATCGGGTTTTGGGTCATGGTTAGTTGAATTTTCAAGAGATATCAAAATGCAATAAACGGGTTGCGTTCCACCTAGAAATATAGCGACGCCCGCAGTGAAATGAGTTTTTCATGTTTCAAGATTTTGCTGCTAAAGATTACAGCAAAATGGGCAAAATCACAACCGCACGGTGTACCACGACGGAATTGAGCCGATTTTGGTACAATAGATTTCAGCTTTTAAGAATCGCCAATTGTATTACATTAAGAAGCACATTGCTCTGTTATAGTAGTAATGATATTGATCATTTCTGTCACATGGTAAAACGTATTTTCGGCTTTCGAATCAAAAACTTAATTAACAATGCTCAATTTTCCACTAATTCAATGTATTGCATATCGGTAATACTATCTAAGAAGAGCCATACTGCCTTACAAAGAAAAAATGCCCTAACTCTGAAGGTCAGTTTCGAAATGTTGAGAACATGTTGGGTTGGAGCTTTTTTGCTTTGCAGGACAGCAGGAACTGAAACAAGCAAAATCGGCGATGATTAATTAAGCATTGTAACTTGGAACATTAAAGAAGGTTGTGGCAAAATCCAACTTAATGTTTTCTCTTGATAAGCGAGTCGGGTTTGCGGATTTGTAAACAGGAAACCGGTCATGTACAAGTTTTTCGATAAAAAGCAAAAGACATTCGCAGATTCTAGACATTTTTAAAAATAAAAAATACCAAACATTCAGCAATCGCCATAAGATTCGAATGTTTGTCAGGAAGAAGCCTTTAAACAGGAATGATGCAAGAGCAGTTCAATATTTTTGTTTTTTCACTCCCACTCCTGCATTAAGTAGAGATGGTTTTTTCGGCATATCTCCGGAAAGAAACATCTCATTGAGATGGAACATTTTTTGTCGTAAATGGCACCTAATGACTCAACATATAGACAGAGTTCGGAGAATCTCCGATTGCTTCTTTGTTTGAATATTTTGGAAAATCGGATTTTGACCTTTGAACCATTGTAGTTGGCCGTAATTGCGCTCTTTTGCAAAATCTTTTGTTTTGTTTGGTTGAGTGTACTCCGACAACGTCCAGATTTCTAAAGAGCTAGAGAAAGTTGTATTTCATTCCTCTTTATGGAGGCGAACCGTTTTCTGAACTTGGAAACTCTTCTTCAGTCGAAAATGAAAAGGGATGGGTTAAGAGATAATCGAATTCGTAGACATTACTGTTTGGTTATTCATTTACTTCATTATAGAACAGCTTAGTGAGAACGGGCTCGATTAATAGCTAAGAATGCTAAAAAGTGACAGATAGATCGACGAACCAATTATTCCAGACGGTATTCTGAAAGGGACAACAATTGGTGTCAAAAGAAATTATTGTAAGAATTGTTTAGGCTGGGGCTAACTTGGATTGAATTCATAACATCCCTTCAAGTCGAACTGTAGATGTAGTTAAGATTCTCTTCTTGCTATCAAAGGTAACTGATGTATATTGTTTGGAAAATGGCCCAAAACCAGACCAACTACGTTTTCAGAATGTTCGATAAAAAACGTTTTGAAAGTTTCACATTTGAAATCATAAATAGCAAACATGGAAACGACGCACGACAACCAGAAATGGTCTTCAAACGATTTCAACGATCCTGCTGCATAGTCTTCATATTTGCACTTACCTGCTAATGTGCTCTAGTTGTTTTCCGGTATAAAAGGTGTCCTGAAAGAGCCTTACCTCTTAAATACCATAGTTGGTGGAAGCGGTACGTAAAAAAAAGTGGCAAATTATGATTAAAGACAACCACTTTGCACAATTGCTGCTTGGGGTTCTTGGAGCAATTTGCCTCAGAGCACCTAAAAGTCCGTTCCTTAGGATAAGGAATTTATGCCTATTCATCAAAATGGGGGTTGCAATTTTGGAAAATTTCTTGGGCGCAAATCTTCAATGCAGAGATTGTTCTGCACAATTTGGACGTGAAAAATCCGATAGAGATTATTGTGAAACCCATCTTTAAGACCCTACTATCGCCACTATATTAAAATTTCTCTTTTGCATATTTAAAGACGTCTATCTCTATATAAGCTTGTGAATCTCTAAACGATATACACCACTATTTTGCAAAATGGCGTGTGTCACCAAGGGCCTAAGTAACCATTTAGTCTTTTCAGGGTTGTGGAGTGTCGAGATTGAATAATTTTTGGGCATTAAAATCAATTATCGATATCGGGTCAAAATTAAGGCTTATGTATCAAAAATATTAATTAATGCAGTAATACCAAAATCAAGCTCCGTCTCCGTCAATATTCTTATCAGAGTCTGAAACTTCCCCAGCACTGAACTTTTTCTTTTCGTGGCAACTGAAAGACCATTCCGCACAATCGCTTCCATCACCCTAGTTGACGAAATGCTTATGCTGTAAGTACATAGACGGAGGTACTAGTGGTTGATAATCGCACTTTTTGGCACAGCTTTGTTTTCCATCAGTACAGATTCTTTCTAACAGATGCTCCTTAAGTTCAGGAAACTTTGGTTTTGTGGCAGTGTAATGTGTTCATGTAATAAAAATTTAACACTAACATGCAAAAGCTCTGCAGATCTTGATTGGTGCTGCTTCAGTTTTCTCATCGCAAACGCTCTGCTCCCAGATGTACAGGACCGGATCAGAAAAGGCGAGACCTTCACAGATGGACACGTTTTTTTGGAGATTTCTTGAGCATATCAGCCTTTTACTTCTGTTACACAGCTGAGACAAACAAATCTTGTAGTACTTTGCCTCTTGAGCTACCAAATCGCCTTATGTTGAACAGAGTTAGAAGGTTGATGTCGCCAAGAATCTCAGATGACCGTTTGACATTGTCATTAATATCAGTATCAGGCTTTGTTCCTCTGTTCTTCTTTTATTCTGCAAAAGGTTGACTCTCCGCATCCAACAGCTCCCTCAAATTAAATATTGGAGCAAGATATTTGACATGATGTGCCTTGTGCCACTGTACCTTTCTACCTCTGAGAGTATCGCGTATTTCTTCTCCCACATCTACTTGGAATGCCGTTATTGTTTATAATGTTTTGACCAAAGTCACACATTTCTATGATTTTTTGCTCCATACACTCTTTTACCATTACCAGATTTGCAAATACATGTTTCCCAATCAAGCAAAGGTACAGAAGCTGCCACCTGAAGTCTTGGTTGGTACTGCACTATTTTCTCTAAAGAATGAGCGGTTTGCACAAGAAGGCCTGTCATTGTGAACTACAATACAAGCAATTGCAATCGCCATTTTGAAAAATAGGTCTAGCTCTAAAAGATGCAAATTGGTTTTGTTTTAAACATAATAATTTGCCAGTTTTCAGTGGCTCCTGACGTATACCGGTTCTACTAAATGTGCATCGTAGCATTTTGCCTAAGTACTTGATGTGTGTAAGATCACGGTGTAAAAATCTTTTTGCCCGGCCGCCTGTGAAGTTGACAGTTTACAACTCGTTGTCAATGTCAAAAGTTGACAATTATAAACATTTGCAGTAAATTTCACGTATCGATGTTGTAATGGCCGTATCGATGTTATAATGAATTCATGATAGCTTGGCCAACTTCATTTTCAACGAACTCCGAAGGAGTCGTTACTGAATTTGCGAAGTCTGTCTGTCTGTCTGTCTGTCTGTCTGTCTGTATGTATGTCCGCATTTTTTGTCACATTCTGAAATTTTGACTTCAGATTTGGATTCTACATGAAAAACTAAAGGCAACGTAGCATCTTTGTTTTTTTATAACTCTTCGGAAACATGGTCAAAATGGCTGCCGAAGTCTGAAAAAAGTAACAAAACGGAGTTCGTTGTAGTTATGCTTTGCATTCCCAGATGTTTTAATCTACCGTCAATGATTTTTCTTTATTATTTTCTTTGAAATACGGCCGTGCAAAAAATATTGCATATAACTAGAGTGCAAAGTGTCTTTTTTGAACTCGTAGGGTACCATAAACTTCCTATTCGTTCAAAAAACTTTACACTCTTGTTATATAAATAACTATTTCGGGTTTATATCTTATACGGTTTGATAATCTGACAGAAAGCTTCAACACCGTCTTAACTCCATTATGACCCCTTGCTCACTAATTGTCAATCCTACTTAAGGATTTTGTTTCGAAGTTTCTTCGACTTTTCTAGAGTCTAAACATCTTATATGGAAATTTTTCATTTTTGGACGCTTTGCTTTTGGAACCTACCGATAGTTAATGAATGAAAGATTAGCTCGTATCATTTCATCTCATTAATATTATTATTATTAACGGGAAGTCAACTATCTAGAGGTGGATTTTGATGCGCTTTTAGAAATAGAGATGTGTGGTTAAATAGCAAAAGATGTCTATTTGGTCATTCAGATGATCTTTTGGTGATCATTAAAAATTTCCATCTACTCATATCACATGCCCAAGAAACTGTTTTTCATGTCAATGCCTGATACTTGATGATAGGTCAAAATCGGAAATCTTAATTTTGGATTCTCTTTGGGAGATCATATTTTGATAATTGCGTACAAGAAGACAGACTTTCCAAAGAAGCCTATTAGAGTAATTATTGGGCATTTTCTCTATATCGTTGAGACTTCCTCGAAACACATCCATTAGGTGACGATAACTTTTTCTGAGAAGACTAAATGTCTAAATAAGATATGTATGCACTCAGAGCTACTTTTTATTGACCAACGAATTGATGGTTTTGCTCAATGAAAAATTCAGAAGTCACTGTTTTCATTATCCTTATTGCGTGGTGTTTGCAGAGAATTCACCTTGCAGCCTTGTGGGAAGAAACTCGTATATTGTGTGTGAAAATTGTTTTCTAAGAGCGCTTAACCAACTCCAGCACAGTATCTATATCATGTTTAATTAGTGGCATAATAGAGCAAAAGTCAGTAGTATGCTTTCTTATGATGATGATACTGTAGCCAAGCTGAAAATTAGATATTTGGCGTATGATTCCTGAAATAAAATAACGGAAACAAATATCTTATATGGCTGCACAGTTACCACTGTTATCAATTGTCTACAACCTTATACCACTGAAAAAAATTTAAAACTGAGTATGGTATCAGAGTCAAGTAGATGTTACGTTAAAGAAACAAAAAACACGAAAATGGTTTTTCGTTTTGTTGGTTAAATTTCCTTTCGCTCTAACACGTTACCATATTTGTATTCGTTGGAGAAGCCATGGATTATTTTGAAGAAACAGAAACAGCAAAAATCAATCTGCATGGTCTATCATTTTTCAATTTGACTAACTTTCTATACATATTGTCATTTCCGAGGTTTCTAGCAAATTTATTATATTTGCCATTTAGGAGCAACCTTACTGTTGTTTTAAAACAGGAAAAATGAGAAACATGAAAGTTCTGGACGTGAAAATGTTTGCTTACTTTATTTTTATGTAAGTTTTACAGATATTTTGTAAACACAAGTTAAATGCTTTTCCTGAAAATACGAGTAGCTCGTGTGTGGTAAGTACATTTTGTCCAAGTTTTATGATTCTTCTTAAAATGCAAACCGGAAGAAAAACTTGTTTTGCAAAAAAAAACACATTTATTCATAGTACAGTCCTTATTCTTAATTCATAAATATATTTAAATTTTTTGTAGGTCAAAGAACATATTTTTAGAACGTTTGTAAGAATATTTAAAATGAAGTCCTCGATTCTCTCATGATTCTGTCTATACGTCACAGGTGTAGAGAATAACATTAAGATTCTTATCACACTATCAAAATACGAAAAGCTAGACAAGAAGTGGTTTACAAATAAACCACACATTTCCTACTCTGTCATTTTTTTCCTGTTAAACGATGACAGTTTTTACATATCTGCGAACTTTAGTATAACAGCAATAGTCGTCGGGTATTAAAGAACATGAGATATTAATGCAGAAGTTAAATTTAAATCTGGGTTAAATTTAAATTTTGAGTAATCTGCAATTCATTGTGTGTGTTTGTTTGACATGCAGTGCTTTGTAGAAAAAAAATGTGTTTGTGTCTTTGTAATGGTTGTTACTACTTTTGAATGAATACGGAAAGAATGTAAGTATTACGTGCAATTTTCGAAGAAACTTTTATTAAATGTGTATCCTAAGAAAATTACGTTATGCCTTGTGAATTCACCATTGAATCGATATCTCTTCCTGTGATACCGGAGGTGATATAGGTGTATAAATGGGAACTTTCCAGTGATAACGGATGCGATATTTTTTCCTACTTCTTATATTTGTACTAAAAATACTTACATAAAACGTTAAGCATCGGAAAAAGATGAAAATAAGATAGGGGAAAAGAATGTCTAAATTACAATCTTGTTTTATAAGAAGATATCTAAATTGGAAATTCCTAAAATAAGTTCGTGTTTAGCTCGTTCTTTTGATGAATTGTAAATATTTGGACTCGTTACAGTAATAATTATAACAAAATAAAACAAATTACGGTTTGAAATATGCTTGTGTTAGTTATTTTTATACGATGAGCTGATGAAAAAATTTATTTTCAGTAAGGAAATTAATAAAATTTAGAAAAAGAAAACAAATATTTCTTTTCGGTTATTAAAATTACTTTTAATAATAGTAGGTTTGGAAAATTCTATTTTAAGTAAATGATTATTCTTATCAGAATCATTCCACACCTCTTCTTCCTATTTACAAATGGTCATAGTTCGGTGAATATTATCATATCGGAAAGAAAGCACGGATTTAATAAAACTCGAACCTTAAATGGCAGTATCCGTATCATCGGCTAGTATGGATAACTTAGTTATCCAATTGTGTTAAAAGTTTCGTATGCACGTGCACACAATAACCCATGAAGCTCACATCCGGTGGAGGATTTTTCAAGATAACCTATCTCTTGAGAAAGAGTTTTGGCTTTACCACTTTTAAGGTTAAAAATTTTATTCACCTTAATTCGTTTTGAATGTGGCTTTTTACAATTTTATTTTCTCCTTCCGTTCGTATGTATGTGTGAAGGGGGGAAGATACGCTTGTTAATCGGTGTTTACAATAATTTCAGATAGTGTGTTCCTAGATACCATATAAATAAAGCTTTTTGTAATTCTAAAACGTTTATGCAATTTACTCTGGTGAAAAGCCTTCTAATTGCTCCAAAATTTTCGTAAAATTGCTTTCCACTTGGTTTTTCCCTTTCATTTGTTTTTCTATGGAAAATTGTGTTTAACTCTGATTTGATTACAAACTTGAAGACACGTATGATTCAACCCTTAGCATATCTTTGTGCAATATTGTTGCTACGACTACAAAATTTGTTTTCGTTTAGAGTACCATAGCACGGTGCTTTTTAGAAATGTTTACAATTTAAACCTGTGCTCAATGTGTACCTTTGCGAGAAGTGGTAGTAGTACATGACGCTTATTCGTCTCTTCAGAAGAATTCTCTTTGCAGAATATCCAAAATCAATCTAAGTACCCATCTGAAACCCTCCTTACTTAGACTGTGCTTCTGGCACCAAACCTGAAAAACATCTTTGAGAATTTGTCGATAATTTCTGGTTTATATATTATGTGTGATTTGCCTTTGAGTCATGTGACTTAGACCAAAAGAGCTGAAAGAACTTTCCCGAAACAACGTCTTTGGATTTAGTAGATGACAATAAATTTCTCAAAATAGACTTGTTGATTCTAGGTAAGCATCATTTCATATGGAACTGTTTATGTTGAGGAAAGCATAAGTGCAACGCTTGCGAGGATATGAAATTATTTGCATTTCTTCGCTCTGTTGCTCCTACTTTATCCAAGTTGTCACCAGTTTTGGACAAAATATAATCAAAAGTTTCTTGTTTCATTCTCATATATCGAGCAAATTTTTGTAGGTACTTTCTTAAGTCATTGTAAAGATAATGAAACTCGCCAAATCGTGTGTTTATGGGATGCGCTGCATATTGACGTTTTTTACGACGATTTCTCAGAAAGTACCACTGAACTGCATTTGAAGAAAGAAATATCTCATCTTCTGAATCACTTATATTGTCTTTTACTATATGCTTTTTAACGTCTCCATTGTTAAAATTGCAATGCGAAATGTTTTATAACGCTGATCTGATAGCGCCAATATAAACACCACAATGAAAGAAAATTTTGCATTGCTTTTATCGTCGCTCTTATCATCGCTCATATTGCTTTTATCGTTGCTCCAAGCTTCCATTGGGAATTTAAATGGCCCTAGTAGGAGTCTCAAAAGTCAGTACCAGAAATACATCATGTTTGCTCGATTGCTTTTGGCTGAGTGGCTTTACATTTGATAGCATTCAGATAAACAGGACATTATTAATTGGAAACCTTTTACTATCCTGTTGTTAATACGCTCAAGATCACGTTGGTAAATCTTGACTTCTACCTACATAATTTTTTCTCTATGGGAATTGCTATTGAGCGCAATCAGACTTGCACTTACTTAAGTATGCTGAAAGATCCAGAATCAAATCTAGTTGCTAGTCTCAAATATTTTGCAAAGAATAAACAAGATAAGACAAAAGTTAAATCATTTACTCTGTCTGGCGTATTCTCCGCATAGTGAGGGCCCGAAGGTGCTCATTCTTTGGATTTAATTTAGGTAAACCAGAGCTACCAAATTGATTTCTTTTGAGTTGAAGGCACGTCTGGATAAATTCCTTTTCAATTCACAGAAGACCACTAGCAAACCTGAAATGCTAAAAATCATAACAAAACTACTTTAAATTCTGAAAGATATTTATTCTGGCGATTTTCTAGTTCGCAACGTTTACTCGTAGGACACATATTTATCCAAAACATGTTTCACGTATCTGAGAAATGCACGTGGAATAATCTTAATTGTAAGATATAAAGTATTAGATAGAGGAGGCAGTGTGATTCGTCGGCGCAGAGCCACAAAGTTGCTGGATCGAGTTAATTTTTGCAAATCACATTTGAATTTTTTCCTTTGGCTACCTGACGTTAATGATCAAGTATGCGACGCGAGATAAACTCTTCAATCATTAGGCCCACAATCAAAGTCAAACCAAGCCAACTAGTGATGTAATGGGTTCAGGATGGGCTTTCGGCTGACGAACACTGGATCTAAATTATCTTTGTATGGACAGGACGAACTTAAAAAGAAACAGGTTTTCTCAGTTGGATGTAGTAGCTTCAAAGCGTTATTGTGGTCTCCACTATTGGCCATCTGCATTCACGAAACGACCTCAAAAATACCAAAAAATGTACAACGCCATCAGATTTATAAACAGCACAACTATATAGCGAAAAAGATCAAATTAAAAGAAAGTTTCTCAAGATTAAGATGCAAATCTGAGTGAGCAAAATCGGAAAAGTCAAATTCAAGAATTATCTGTACAAAGCATGTTTCATGAGACCACGAACCCACCAGACGCACTACAAGCAGAATCAACAAATGAAAATGAGAAAATTTTTGCACCTACATTAAACACTACAACAGACTAGACAAGAACGGCCGTCAAACATAAAGAAAACTAATGAAGCTCGAATCGGCCACATAAATAACAGGAAAGCCAGAAGAGTTTCACAATGATTATTATATACAAACTAAAATGGTAATAAATGAACCAGGGCACAATCTCAAAAGAAAGTAATCATTGCACTGAGAGATACACAAATGTGTACAAATCATCAAACACACTTCAAAACAGAAATTGCAAAATGATGACAATAATTCAGAACTAGAAAAATAGTTTGGTTCACATCTAGAATAATATTTTTGCAAAGAAAATCAAATTAATTGGCAAACGCAAACTAAGTCTAAAACTTCAACTTAACAAAAACGAGGTGATCTACAACAGTAAACACTGTTATACGGTACCCTACAAGATATGAAATGTAAATATTTTACGAAATGGTTCTAGAATAAATTCAAGGATAAATTATCCGAAACACGCACACACAAATGCCATACAACGACACAAATGTCAATAGCAATTCCTAATTTTCTCATTCCTACAATAATAATTAGAAAATCTTCATAATAATCCATCAAAAGGTACAAAAATAATTCCTGAGCATTACAAAACGGCAAGACAGAATTAATGATAACCCAGGGTTATCCGATACAAGTCGAAATTGGAAAGCAAAAGTAATGTCACAATCAATAGTCCTTAGAACTGAATATGAATATTCTCCACAATAGTCAACTACACCAAAACACATTCAGCAAAATAACTCTTTAACAATTTACGGATAGCCAAACATTAAAATCATAGAAAAGAACACCTGTAAGAGAAAATACGTCATATAACAATAGACTGTAACTAATGTTGCAATGCAAAAAGCCAGTCAAAAAATTATAAAAGTTACTGATCTACAGATCAAAACGCAACTCATACCAATTACACCATTTACGCTCACAACAAAAGTAAGGACAGTTCTATAATCATCTACTGCGGCATGCAGACTTGATGCATATTATATTGGACAAGCCAGAGACAAGATCTAAAGCTTCTGTACTAGTACAGGATAAAAGTATGGCCGATTCTAATTTGTCTAATCTACTTAATCGTAACCTAGGCTAAAAATTTATATCTCCAATTAAGGTCATGAACGCAAAAAACAATCTTTGCAAATGACGATAAAACAGAGCAAACTCATGGCGTCACGTAGGGCGCCAAAATTGCGGCAATTCTCAGATTTTACAAAACGATCTACTATGTCAGATTTTACTGGATTAAGAATTTAAAAGATAGCCTTTCAGGCTAGGGGTGTAAATAAAAAACGAATTTAAATAGTTAATCAAGGTTGAATGATCAAAGAGAATAAAATTTAGAAATTTAAGATAAAGTTTACAAAAATAATATAACAGACTGACAATACAAATAAATACAAAAAATGGAAATATTTCTATTCTTTTACATTTTATTGTATAATTACTGTCTTCCTCTCCATAAAACCTCACCTTCATAAGGATATTAGGTCAGCAATCAAATAATATCATCGTCTATGAATTTTGATGAATGCTCTTGTGATCGATCTCACTTAGTTCCGCAAAATAATCAAAAGGCATTTTATTTATTGAAGTATCGAGATTCTGAAAACCTTACAGAAGGCAATTTTCTAAATGTCACATGTTTTTCTCTGTACTTTCATAATGAATTTTCATGAATAAAGCCCTAATTATACTTCATTTTGAAAGTATAAAAAATTAATGACACTTTATCAAAGACAACCAATTTGTCCCATCTATACAGTAGTAACAGTCTCTTTCTATTTTCTTTTTTATTTTTGGCACACACAAGTAGTCCTCTCTCTGTAGTTGTCCGTTTGTGTATAGTAAAGCTGATTCACAAATAAAAATAACCCAATTAGTTTATTTCAGTTTTGTAGTTGAAATTAGACGTGCAGTCAGGAAAATTGCCTAATGGTTTTGTGGGATGTATTTTTATAAACACAAACTTTTCGGGGAAAAAAATCTGGAAATATATGTAATTAAAATGTATTGTAAAACTGTACTTTGCTAATAATTTAAATTAATTTAATTTAAATATTTAACCTTAGATATGGCAAATAACACTTCGTTAATAAAATTATTCCAGTAATAAAATAAGCAACCCTTGATTGTATCTCGGTCGTTACGTCCCTCTGTGCCTATTTGCTTTTATGTCACTGCATGAGCTCGAGTTATGGGGGTGGAGAAATAAAATGGGATAAAATTGAGGGGGTTCATATACTTACTGATAAGATCTTTTCATTATCTAAATTCCACTCTTACATATTATACTTTTAAGATGAAATCATTTTTCTTAAACTAAAATAAAGAGTAACGAAAATTTTTTTTATTACAATAGGAATAAAGACAGTATGTTTAGATAAATGTAATCTTAAGAGGAAATGCAAAATACAAAATAATTAAGCAGTTTAATAATGGGTAACTGTTTGCTCGTCATCAAGTACGGAAGAATGTTTTACATTTATGTATATAAATAGATTTTTTATCTGAATGTTCTGGTAAACCTTTTAAATATATTTAAAAAGGTCAGTTATTATCTTTTATGTAATTTTCATGTCTTTAATGCCCGCTTAGAGGCGGTTAAAATATATCTTTCACAATTCTTGGGCAAATGAGCAATTAATAAGTAATTAATCAAATAAAAATTAGTTACGCGTGTGCATTCTATAAATAACTAACATTTACATTTGAAATTCCTTTCGGTACCAGTTTTACAGTGGCGGCGTTAGGAAAACAATTGCTTTCCATATTATTTCTGTAAAGTTTTTCTAGATTTTTTCTCATTGTTCGTAAATCAGGTTGAGCAATCAGTTGTCAGGAATGATTCATTCTACAAAAAAATAATGTTGAACAGATTCGCCAACTGGTTGAAAGAATTTTTGCTGTTGTGTGGTTGCATTTCGGTGATGCTAAAGATTATATTAATACTTTGACAAATATCTTCGTATTATCAACCGCTCAAGTTCATCCTATCTCTACATCTGGATTTTTGTTTGTTTTCAGCGTTAGCAAAGATTATCTTTTCTTTGAACATGATTTACACTTTTAGTTTGAGCTTGTTTACTTATAAAAGTATTTCTAGCTCCAGTCAAAATTCATTTTATTTAATAAACGTTATTGTAGTTATTGAAAATAAGGAACGAATGGGATGTGATTATAAAAACTTTAATTATGCTGCACACATTTATATATTGCTATAATTATGTATATACTGCTGTGATATTTTAACTAAACAATAAAAGTGGAAGTGAAATGTAGCCATCGGCAGTTTTATAAGTAACAGGTCTGCAAGTCTTACCTATAATTTAATAAACTTGTCCTGAGCTTCCGTGTGCGATTTGTCGAGTGTTTAATAAGAGACCTTCAATATATCTAAAATACCGCAAAAACAAATTGTTATGATTCATATCAAAAACAGTTGACAGTTAGAATTTTTGGTTGCTAGTTATCTAAAGAAACTAAAACGGAGCACCAAGAGGCTTATATAACTACGCAAGGATTCCAAGCGAACATTCATACTTTATTTACCAACTACAGGATTAATAATTGCAGACGAATATCTACCATGTTTTAACCTAGACTAACTATTCGCAGACGATTTGCTATAAAGAATTCAATAAAAGTTATTTAAAAATAGAATTAGGAGAATAGCAATCAGATTAGATTGCTGCGGGATGGTGTGTGCGGTGTCGCCCGTTGTGTCCCAAAAAAAAAATAAAAAATAAAACTAGTAGAACGCAATCCGTAGCAATGACAATCCAAAGGCTGTAGTAATAAAAACCCTGATCGCCAGTTATCCTGAAGAGCGTAATCCCAACCCACAAAACCAAAACTAACCCTTGAAGATAACCCAGTCTTATGGAAACACAAAAGACTGGACAAACCTTTTTGAAACCCGACGGGAAGGCTCATCTTCCACTTCAGGATCGGGTGATCAACGAGAAATTTCCATAGATTAGCAAAACATGGCAACTCTAGCCACGTGAGGCCAGAAACGTCCTCAATAAAAAGACTTCAGCACATAAAAACAAGGAACGCATTGAAGTTACTGTACCTAACAAAACACTTTTGCCAGTAGCATTGGACACCAGCGAGGTATTGAGGAAATGCGAAATGAAAAGTAAAAGTAGAAAATAGCAGATAGTAAAGTGGAAGGAATTAAAAGGCGAGTCGGGTATTCACGTACACTGACTCGAGTACAGAAAGCATATAATCACATTTAGGAAGAGTAAATGATAACGAATGAATACAAAGACCTAGTTAACAAGTTGGAATATACAGTGTGTCCCTATTTCGATGCTCACTATTGGGATCTCGGAAATTGTAAGAGATACGAAGTCGGTTAAATTAGAAAAATTTTGACTATTTTGGAGATCAGTTTACTTATGCGTTTGTTTTTTCAAAATAGTTCACGGCTTACTAGATATTTGCTAAAAACGAAATTATCTTATTTTTTTTTAAGTGAAATATCTCAGGAACGAGCAAAGATAGAAAAGAACAGCAAAGAAGGTGTTTTAAAGAAGGTATTCCTAAACACAAAAAAATTATTTTTGCCATTGTCTTTTGTTTTACTTCGGCGGTGAAACGTAAATCCAAATTTTTTCTAATGGAACGCCTACTTAATTTCCATATTACTGAACTGCACTCCTTAAATGCTTTTCAGTAATACATGGTTTGACATAGCTAGTTTTTTGTTTTACCGAGTTATGAAGTGAAAATCATTTTTCATCATAGTGTGCCATGACATCTAACACACAAAGTCGTGGAGTTTATCAAAGAAATTCATTTGTTACGCAAAATTGCTAAAACAAAATAAATACGCTTTTATGGGGCATTAGACGCTTAGTTGATGCTATCTGTGAATGCTCAGTAAATTATCTTAAAAGCGTCTTTTGTTTTGTTTTAGCAATTGTTACATAACAAATGTAATTTATTACCTGACAAAAATCAATGATTTTCATATGTTTAAAGCCATGGCACACTAAGTGGGAAATGCTTTTTATTTTAAAAAAATAAGATAATTTCGTTTTTAACAAATAACTTTTTTGAAAAACAAAAGCATAAGTAAACTGATCTCCAAAATAGCCAAAACTTTTCTAATTTAACCGACTTCGTATCTCTTACAATTTCTGAGATCCCAATAGTGAGCATCGAAATAGGGACACACTGTATGCTCGAAAAAGGAAAAGTGAACATAATTCTTAAATGCCAACCGAGTCAGCCTTAACCAACCTCCCTAAATGCGAACTCGTTCACACAAGAAAGACGTAAACTAAGAAGAAATCACACAAAAATTTATTGTTTTTGTTTAAATAACAAGAAGACAATGCCTTAGGTACTAAGAAGGCTTTTGCCTTCCCTCTATCTACCAACCACCGAAATAGTAATACTTTCACTCAGAACATTTTTATGATAAGTAACTCACTAAGACGACAATTAAACCAATAACGTAACTAACTAGGCAGCTTCAAATAGTATCAACAAAACAGTCTTACCAAAATGTAAGAATTTTAGAACAGCACTCGCAGCAAGTTAATCTAGTGCTTCTCTTCTCTTACCACTTCAGCCTCCAACTGATTTTAACTTATACTCTTCCATGGAGCGTGTAGCAAGCTCACAGAAAGAATCAATTCAAATCGACCATGCAACAGATACCTCACCATCGCATTGCAAGTAATAACCAGGAGAGGGGAACCTTCACCTGACCGTGAGGCCATCTTACCACCTAGCTAATCGCCTGGAATTCATCACTCAATAATCATTCAACCAAGACGATAACCACTTAAATTCACACCGAAATGCACTCAGGGTCTTCCATGCTCTAGCAGTATCAGAAAACGAAACTCCAACCTTTCGATATAGTATGTGAGAGAGTTTTAACAACGATGGAAATGTCAAGAAACGGAAACCACTCCAGAGACTATAAGACCACGCTTCTCCCTTCTCCTACATTCGATTTCCATTAAGATTAAAAAAGAATAGAAAATCTATTTTTTTTAAACAAGTCTTTTAATTTTGAAAAAATCATGGAACTATGAAAACTCGGATCAACATTATCCAAATAGCTAAAAACTTCTAGCTCATGGCTACAACTTGGCAAACTGGTAAGACTCTTTTAACACTGCTGTACTAGATGTACAATTCAAAAATTAATTTTTACAAAGCAAAACCTACACGTTTACTAAAGTATGCAAATTCCTCAATTCAAACTACTGAAGCATCCTACTTCTGCATTTTTCAGTCTTCGCTGGATCTAATCTCCCGATGGGTACCGCCGCCCAAATCAGAAGCAAATTCAACTCAAGCCACAACTGAACACCAAAATCTCCTACTGACAATGAGCACTTATGCTCATATTAGAAGCAAAACCTCGAACTATCACTCGGCACATTTTGCTAAACACACGTCCTTACAAGAGCAGCAACTCGATTCTAAGGAATCAAATGACAAAAATCTGTAGGGTTTTACCCAACTTAAACCAGGATCGTAAAGCTGCAACAAAGATAATTTTAAAAAAATGAGTCGGACAAGATCTAGATGACAACTTCTGCATAAGTGGGATGTCAAAACAAAGACGAGTTTCTAGAAGGATTTTTGCGGACGTGAGCTCTACTTACCACCCAATTGAAAGATTGGAACTAATTAGAAATGCAAACTAAAGTGATAATTGTCTGCTGAAGCGAGCACCCCATCTCCCTACCAACCGCCTGATGAAAGACGGCTTTTCTATAAAGTGTAGACTAATTAAGATGATCATCGTCTTTATGAGAGTGGTCTCACCGTCGCCTTACCAACTAACCATATACAGATTGATCCAATCTATTACTGATTGATTGTTTAAAATCGCTTTTTCAGTATGACATTTTGTTTTAGCAAAAGCTTGTAAACTATTGTTAAAAATCTGACCTTAGGTTTGTTCCGCCTTTTCGTCATTTAGTTAACAAATTTGTTATTTTTCCTGTTTTAGTTTTTCTTTACGTTTGTTTCATTTTGTAGCTTTTTTGACTTGTCGGATTTGTCCTTTCTTTTAAACATTTGTATTCATTGTGTACATAATCTCAGTTGTAAATCGAAAGCTTAATCTGGATTAAGGTTAGACGAATTAGATAGGTTAGGACTGATTAAGATTAGAATAAATGAGTGTTTATATGGAATGGTGGTCTATTTAGGGTTAGGCTCATGATTTTAGTCTGTGCTTCCTGTTCTGTGTTGTTTCGCAAAGTATCTTCTTCATTGTCAGTGGTGCAATTGCTAAGTAGTATCATTATATGGGGTCTGCCACATGGAGGATTTTTGTGATCTTGTTATGTGAAGTATTTTGCAAAACCACTACAAGGCAAGGTTCTAAATACTTTCTGGATATTTCGATACTGCAGAAAAGTAGTTTTGTGTTCATAATGGTTCTTTGTGATATAATATGTTGTTGCAATGTCTTTGGCAGTCAACTCTCTAGATGCCGCTTCACCGTTTTCACGATATTAGTATATTTCTGCTCTGGAAGTAATTACAAACTGCAAGGCATCGCACCTAGTTTTTTTCTGTACCGACGGTATTTTGATATAGCCAAATTTAGCTTACTACTTAATTTTCTAAGGTCTTTACTTAACTCTCTGTTGCATTCTCAGCTGGGTTTCCTTTAATACCTCACATAAGAGCAATATTAAACCTGAATTTAAGTTTGGAATATTCTTCAATTCAGAAATCAAGATTTAGCAAAATTTCTTTAGTTGTGTCAACTCAAGTATCATCATCCAAGCACGTTAATAATTGGCAAGGGATAAGTAGAAACTATTGGTCTAATTAACTTTATTATTCGAACCTTCAAACAGCTATTTCGATTCTGTTTGGTCTCATTCGTAGTTATCCTCTACTTAATTTATATTTACTCGTATATACAGTAATACAGTATAAATAACTTCGATATGAGTTTAGATTATAGTTCTGATTCCATGAAAATAGTTTTTACATACGGGGTAACATGAAGTATGTAAACATTGATCGTTGTTATCTTCCACTAATGAGATCAAACAAGATCGAAACAGCTTTCTGAAGATTCCATGGTCAGTGCTTACATAATTCTTTTTTATCCGGGAAAACTTTTACTGAATAATACTATATTTAGACTTAAATAAATCTTTTTGTGCATAGGTTCTGCCAAGATTAAATTGATTGGAATTTTTGTGAAATACATAAAAATAAAAAAACTTCCAAATTATGTTTGTTTTTAGATTTTATTAAGAAACAACTGTTATTCATTGATTTGCAATATAATGAAATTGTTATCCAAAAAACTAACTAAATTGTTTTGTTTTCCTTCTAGTCTTGATTTGGAAATCTGTAATAACATAAAAATAAAACCGAAACGTTATTTTGTTTGTCGAAATTCTCCTAAAAAAGTGTACCTACATTTACTTTTACTACTTTCATGTTTGGTAAGCTATTTTTAGTAATGTAATTTGCAAATGAATTATTTAATTAGGTTACCGCTACTATACTATAGTTGGTTATCTTTATTAATTCCTCATTTATTACGTAATCATGAGCTCACCATCGTGAAAGTGTACATAAAAATTCTTCCTCTGGCATACAAAAAGCAACTGGAACACTCTCCAAATCTAGTTTAATTATGAATTATCAGTATGACCACAAAAAACCGCCTCTAACAAATTCAAACGCAAGTCAGCAACAGAATTTCCATGAAGATGAAAAAAATTATGTCAGGGAGCAAAACCAGCAGGAAAGTACCAAGTAAGCAAGCGGGAGGAAAGCATAAACGATAGATAGCAGGCAGGGAAGCTGTGACAGTGGAGCTCGGAAGCCGCCAGTCGGGCGCCGGACATCTCTCTCAATCCCCACATGCATCCCCCAAACCGACGTTTTTCCCCAACCCACTAACCATCAAAACCGCCCCTATTTTCACTACTACTTAAACTTTGCTTAACTTCCAGAATAAACCATGATGGAAGTGTTTGTTATATTTAAGAAAAAAATGGCCATTAGAGATAACTAAAGATAAATGTATAAATAATAATAAATTTCCGTGTTGTTGCGTATTTTTAATAATTTATTTTTTTTATTTACAGATAAAGCGCTGCTGGAAGAAGCACCTAATTAAAGTATCACAAAACTGGTAAGTTACCATCGTATTATTCTATCTGTTTTTATTAATCAATGAAAAACTTTCACGAGGAAAAACAAATGAATAATGTTGCTCAGTGAAACTGGCACACAAGAGAATTCCTTAAGGAAAATTAAAAAACTTTTACAATTTTCCCTGATTCTTAATGTGTGGAGTTTTTAAATGGCACGCCCAAAAACTTAACAGTAATGCTTTTATAGAAGCTCCCTCTAGTTTTTCTTCCCATTTTTGGTATTTGTATTAACATCTTGTAAGTGCAATAAAAAACCTACTGCAGCTTTTAATGACGTCAGTAGCATTCCTTTTAAACGCAAGAAGTGGGTGGTTAATAATGTATTCAAATCATTAGTGACCAGTGGCGTACCAATCGAAATAAAAGAATGCTTTAAATAATACTTTGGAGATGTGCATACATCAAAATTTATTGTGTACATCATTATAAGTTGTTTCGACTTCCGTTATGATGACGAAATACAGCATATAATTTGTCTTTGGTACACTCTTAAACTGTATTATGTTTATTCTGACATTGATGGACTGTATAACAACGTTTTCGCCTTGAAGCATTTTGGCGTCTATTCCCAATATTACATTCATAGTATTCAAATTAAATTCAAACCTGCCTCTATTCGGAAACTTATTCAACTTTGAAATTACCACTGCGAGATTTATCCAATTAGGATATGGAATCACGATGAATGGATTGTTTCGTAAGTAAAACAGTTGACCATTTCTTTCAGGTTCCAATAATATGAAAACCAAACAATTTTTCTAAAACGTTAAAAAATAATAAGTTCGCCATCTATCGGTTATATTTATAAAAAACGCTTCAAATAAAACAAACAAAAAAAGCGAAAGCTTGTATAATAATAATAATGATGAAAAGTGTAAGGTGATTCTAATTTTGGTGTCATTGTTGATTCATAAATTCCTATTACTAATAATTCTACAACTTTACCTAATATTCATTTATTTGGATGACGATTCATGTGAGGTTTTGTGGTTGTAACAGGTTGTACATAATTAGGCAATTACAATTTTCCAATAAATGTGTCAAGTTAGTGTTTAAAGTTAAAATTTAGTGCTACCCAGTTAAAGTACACACAGAGTAAGTAAACGATGGTAGACGAGGAATGCGGTAGTCACTTTCGTGATTCTCCCCCACATCTTCCTTATTTATAATTACTATTAAAATCAATATTTATCAGTTATAAATTACGGGAAATTAATTGAGAAGGTTAAAGTTTATCTTAGATTGTTTCAGATTCTATTGAATTGAATAGTGAACTACCTAAATAATTAAATTTAATTAGATTTACTACAAAATCATTTTTTTGCTTTGTTGTAAATTGGTCGAGTTAAAAACTAGTACATCCGCAATTGTTTTATTGTAAGATGTAACATTTGAATTGTTAATTATATAAAACCTCTATAATTATGTAATCAAATATCTAAAAATAGTCTTAGGAATTTATCCTCTTGATTATGTACTGTTTATTCCAATAAAAATCTTCAGATTGAACGAATATGGTTTGAAGTTGATGTTTTAAATATGAATTTTAAAATATATCTCCAACTTCTTGTAATTTTAAAACTGGTTTTTGCAGTTCGTAAAAGTGCATATAGAAAACTTTTTTGAAAGCAAGTTTTTTTGTCCCGTATATAGCTTTGATGACCATACACAGGGTTAGCCATTAATTATCATCAACCTTATAATGTTAATAAAATTCTCAAATGTAAACGAACTCTAGCTGTTAGTTTATCTTAGGTGACCTCTTCTTCTACAAATCTCACTGATAGTATGAATACTTTCAATTTACTTGCAATTGTTTCGGTGGTGTTACTGAAGATCGACATTTTATAAATTACTCAGTCTGTAGAAAGGCATAGACATTTCCAAGCCAAATCGGAAGCTTGCTGAATACTTACGAGTTCAGATTTATCCTGGTTGTGCAACAATTGCCTCAAGGTAGGTAAAAATCTAAAAAAACTCAAGGCTCTGATTCTAATCCTGCAGAGCGTAATTCGTGAAGTTAAAATCCGCCGTTGGTTCAAATGTAATTGTAAATTCTAGTAGTGATGTTCTTATGAAACAGTAATATAAGAGAAACGAAAAAATAATATTATTGTCTATGGTTTGAAAGTATCCCCTAATCTCTCTCTCTTTCTTTCTAAGTTAAGAACCAGGTTGTAATACTGACGATATTCCATGATCATTACCAAAACCTTCAGATTGAAAAAACTTGACCCAACCAAAACCAATGTATATCGTTCTATAAAAGTTCAATTTGCATCTAAATCGCCCCAAAATTAAAGCTACCACAAGTACATCTAAATTGAAACGCTTCAACAAATGGTGTTAATATCAAGATATTCCGTGACAGAACCCCCATGCAAATGAAATTGTATAAAGAAATGATGAGAAAAATCTGAGAATAACCTACAGAAAGGATATTCTTGCTTTTATCCTATCAAAAAACTAAATACGCCCATCAAAATACCTTTTCGAAAATTACAGTAAAAATTGATAGCTTATTATCAAAGTTGTTGAGGTCTCCGTTCAAAATTGAGGTTTACCTAACTGCTTCTGAAGCTAACTAGCATGTTTTATTAATTACTGAATCCTGATTGTGTGACCCCATCCATAACTCTAAATTGCTCAACACACCTTAATTTTTGTAGACTCGATCTGAGAACTATTTTGCTTTGAATACACCCCAAAAGTCTTCAATTGAACTCAAAGAAGAAATATTTGGAGAATTTTCTTCTTGTACAACACAAACATTAATTTTTTGGAACCTTTAAAATGTTTGGCTAACTTTGATGATAGCTGTCCTTCTGTAACCTTTTGTCTGTCTGATACTCTATGAGTTAACCTTTCATCGTTTCCTGCATATGTGCTGAATTTCGAGGTATTCTTTCCTGTGTGTTTTCATCGTAGTTTAACGTCCTGGTCCTAATTTTCTATAGTATGTAGCTAATTTTCATGCAATCAGATGCTCTAGGATTTAGATTCCTTTGTTTCTAGCTAGAGCGCAGAACTTTCCGGGTACAAGTTTTGATTCGAAATCCAGATGAGTCTTAAATCTTCTAAAACCATAGTAGGTGATTGATCATTTCACTCGGAGTCCCAAAAACTGTTACAATGGCACATTTAGAAGCTGATGGAATTCCGTCTAAAAGTCTACACACCAATTTCTGCACGGCCGATACTTTGCTAGACGTCTTTTGAGAATACCCTACTGTTAACGCTGACTAACGTTCAATCCTGCGCGTAGTACAATGTAACGACTTCATTTACCAATCCAGAACAATCCCCCAAGTTTAAAAGAACAGGCCGAAAATAAAACTGTAACCCGATTTCATTCACTATCACCATAATTCTTACTCTTGCAACGGATATTCGCTGTGGTATTATTGATATTTCTATACATTTGGAAAATTCTTCTTTAATTATTATTGCCTTACGCAAATGCACTATTAATGCAAACAAACACATTTATTGTAGATGTTCTTTACATATAGCAACCAACATGGTTTTGTAACTGGAGGAATTACCTTATAAATCTTCCTTGTTTTATGCAGTTTCTCTGCGAAAATATCGATCGTGGTCTTAACAGTTGATGTTATTTACACCGACTTTAACCGAGCATTCCATACTAATGCGCCAGATCTTCAACTTGGGATTCTATCATTTTTAGCCTGATGCAATCATATCTCACAAACAGAATCAACTGCCTATGTACAATACAGACTTTTGTTTGTTTTTAATTTGTTACCACATCTGGAGTCTCTCAAGGCTTTAATTTCGGCCCTCTGGTGTTTCTTCTTTTCTTATTGTTAGACTACCGTGAAGACTTTCTAAAGATACAAAAGGATCTTGATATTTTTGAGTCTTCTTGTTCGAACTTCAAGTTACCTTAAAAACTAAAAGGTGCTTAACTCTTACATTTACACATAATGTTCATGTTACGTAACGGAAATGAGGCTTCTATCTGTTTCACAAAATAAAAGATCTTTGGAGTTTGGTTTCAATTAAAGCTATCTTTTCAGAAGTACGTCGAAGAGGTTCTTCTGCGTCTCGGATGCTGGGTTTTATCAGAACCGCAAGGCTTTATAGAGATCCTACTATTTTGCCTACCTACCTTTTACTATAGGCCAGTTGCCAAGTATTTTGGAAAGAAGAAATTCCAGTCAGATATTTTTTTTCTATATAATGGTTTTTTAGGGTGTATTTATGAAATCCTGAAGTCTTCTTTCTTTATTAAGGTCGGTGTCCTCCCTCCAGGGTGGGGAAAAGGCATAGAAATCACTTTTTCGTCAATTTCTCGACTTCCCCGGAGGAGTGAATACCGATCTCGATAGAAGGGGAAGACTTCAGGATTTCATAGATACACCCTAAAAACCGGTTATATGAAAAGAATTTTCTTGGCAGAATTATTTCTCGAGTTTTGTACATTTTTCCCACTTTGGCGCCTAGTCTACTATACCTTTGTGAGAAATCGTTTGGGAGTACGCTTGCGTTATCTGGTAATCTCTTTTATTTATCACAACAATTGCTTATCGAAGGAATACAGTGATTAAATCAAAATAAAACAGTCGACTCTCCATAAAAAGGCAACTGTACAGTGTTGTGCAAAAAGGCAGTGACCTTGTGTGACTGCGATAAGTCCAAGAGAACAACGACTCAAAACCTTGTATTTACTGCAATAAAATGTTTTGGAAATTGATACCAATGTTGCCAAGTCATTGAAGATTTCGTTATAAATCTTTCTTAATGTTGTTTAACCTTCAAGTTGAAAGTTTTACTCTACCATCATAGCAAGTACAGCTTGCAGAGAAGAATAAGTATTTTTACACAAAATGGTTGTTTTACGAATGACATATTGGAGAATCTACTTGAAAATTAAATACCCGTAATGTAAGAATGCTTAGACTGTAAATTAGCATGGAACAATCTCCGCAATCACAAGTAAGTATTTTTTTCCGTAACGTTTGTTTCATTTCCAATGATTGCAAGTGTAGTTTTTAGAGGAAAGTTCATCATTCTCCATGCTTTCTTGAATACCCCATAAATATATCTCTTTATATTGTTTGTAAGACTCCTTGTATGTATGTTTCCAATCGTTTTGAACTACAAGAAAGCTTTCTTTTTCTTATTTGTTTTACTGTGTAATAAACTATGCGGTTTTACTCTGCCTACTTGTAATTTTTAAGTTGAAAATAGCTTCTTTCAACTTAGGATTCGCGAAAATCTAATTTTAGAAACATCTTGTGCTGATATAGTAGAGTTTACTGAATAATAACATGACTAACCCTGTATATTAATAATTTTCCTGACATTTTTATTTTAGAAGACAACATATTAGTAAATTTACGTTTTGCATTTTAGTTTACTTTTTAACAAAATCCTTTTAATGAATGTAACAGGAAAATCCAAGTTTATATATCGCACTTTTTATCGTTTTTCTGATTATAGTACGCATTTTACTGGAAAACGTTGCACCCATTTCTGTTTTTTTTCCAATTTAGAATAATACAAGCACGCACACTCATCAAATTGCATAATCCATTTGATAAAAAGGTGAAATTTAAAATTCATATTATATACCTTCTTATTCAATAATAAATTAATAACTGTACTGTTCTTCACTTGTTATTTGTCTTTCTAAAATGTGCTTTCACCTGTAACAAACAATTTAAATTACAATGTACAATCAGTAATTGTTACGTAGTTTTAGATATAGGAAAATGTTTTTTACCACAATTTCTTATTCTAGTATCGTGTCTTTGAAATTTTTTCTGGTTTATGCAGATTGGATTTTAATCTTTTCATATATTTGTTCTGTTATGGAGTAAGAGTAATATAGTGGTAGAAAACAGAAGAAAACATTTTGTTAAATTTATCTATTGTGTTGGGGAAAAAATGCGTGATTGTTTAAGTAAAGGCAGGCACTTTGTGGTATGGAGCGGAAACGGTTGAATCACTTGGTACATACATAATATAATATGTGATTGCATAGTATGCTATTTAGCTTTACCTGAATTTCTTTAGTTTTCCGCTTTAGTCATTTTTTTTTCAAGTCCGTAGCCAGAGCATTTTTTTGAGTCACCCCTGTGCTGAATGCTTACAAAATATCCATTGTTTTTGTGTTCATAATAAAATGTATACATACCTACAATTACCTTTTAATACTTAAATCCGGATGAACTTGTTTGTAAATTGATGAATTATTTTACAAGTTTTTACATTCTAGTTTTTGAATTGTAATTTACTATGGTGGTTGACTACCAGCAACAAGCACCGTTCATTTTCGTTAGATCTGTTCAATTTTTCTTCTAATGCCTTTTCTATCTCAACTTCAAAACGTTGAAGAATGATTTATTTTTTTTTGCATCGCAGACGATAAATCGAAATGGACTCATTTATTTACATTTTTCTGTTCTCTAAGAACAGGTCACAGTCTAAGCGAACAACTGTTTCTTACGTCCGCCATATTCTCTTTAGCTACCTCCTTCCCTACTCTTGACCGCACTTCGCCTCCAACGTTATTAGCGTATAAGCAATGACTGGTAAAGATACGCTATGCGAGGTTTAGTTCAATTTATCGCCTGTGGTTTGCATTTAGCTGTGGTACCTAACCCACTTGTAAGTATCTGATCTAGGGGCAGGTACTAGTTTTATGAAATCCCTACTTTATATTGACATCTACATTTTCTCAGAGTTCTTTAGAGCTCTGGCATACAATCTAGAGGTTTCACTTTTTGGTAGGCAGGATTCTTCCAGTAGAAAAGTAGATACCTCTCCAAACCGTTTGCAGTGATGGAGAAAAAAATGCAAATCTAGCGGTTGAGATTGTGAGAAATAGTTATTCTGCCAGCAGAATTTACATATACAGGGTGTCTACAAACTATAACATAGTTACTTTTATATCTACGGGTGTTTGAAAAAAATGCCTCTGCTATTTTTACTGACCGTTCTCTGACATTCCACAATCTTTTTTGACGTCATTTTCTGAGTTTCTCTTTATCTTGAAACTTGATCTGTTGTTTTTTATTGGGCCTGTTTTAACATTTCTTGAAGATCTTGAAAGGATGAATTATAAATTCCAAACAATAATGCTTTTTTCAATCTGTCTTTTGATTTTTACTTTTAAGACTTCACCATGTTATACTTGCACTGGCTCTCAACTAGCCGTATACAGTTTTACATTTATGATTACACCAAACAGATTGAAGCACCAAGAAGAAAAATCAAAAGAAAATTGAACGACCAAGAAAATTGTAGAGTGAGCTAATATGCAATAAGTATTTATCTGGCTGTATTCTGCATACTTATTTTGCATTTGACGATTTATTTGACTTGAACTAACACAAAATAGTAAATAAACTCGTACATCTCTTTAAAATCGTTTTTGGCAACTCCATTATGTTCCTATTGAAGAAGTTTTCTGGTTAGGTACAAACTTAACATCGATGCCAAATGCTAAAAGTACAAATTCGGGTTACGTTTCGAGTTTGGCAGTATTTCCCAATACAACATCGTTGTGTTAACGTACCCATTATTATGCATAGTAAGGTCGTACAATGTCTTTGACTGTTTTTCCTATTGGCTGTCTTACAGTAATACAGTAATCGACAGTATCATGCAGGTTGTTTAGTACTTAATTAACCAATGTCTCTCATTAAGAAATCCATATCATTCTCCTTTGTATAGATTAAGAAACTAATTAAAGTTTCCAAAATAACTTTGTTTTTGTTTTCGTGAAAGTAAACATGAAATCTAAATCTGCCAATAGTATGGAGGTGTAACCTTACCAATGAAATTTTTTTATCTTAAAACTACTTAAGTCTAGAAATCTGTTATTATGTCAGCTAATCTTCCATTTATACAATTAATTTTTTCACCTAATACTTTAATTAAATAAAATGTATCGTCAAATAAAATTATATTATCTAAATACTCACTTGTGGTAGAATAACGTTAAAGGGTTTATGAATTTAGTGGGTAGTAAAATACTGTTGAGTACAAAGTTCGGTACATTATGTATTCAAATAATATCAATTATCTTTTGGGAAAGACGTAACATTATAAATCTAATTAATTAACAGAAAAAATCAAGTAGTTAAAGATTCTCGACAAGATTTAAATGATACCCTAAGCATTACAACGTTTAATTATAAAATAAATTTGCAAAAATTAATTCGATATAACAGAGTTCGATTTAAATTTTCAGTCCATCCCTTTTTAAGTAGCTACATCTCTTTTAGTATGTAAAGGGTGAGTAAACACATAAATGCCCTTAGTATCGGTATTGATTTCTAAATGCGATTGTTACTGATTGTTTTGGCTTCTATTTACTGTTTGTTTTGAGAACAATAGCCGAGTGTTTAGTTGTAAAGGAATTAGATTAAATGCGATTTTGCCTCACTTCTTTTTTCATAAGATTTTTCATTTATTATTAGTTCTTTAAACCTTTCTTCGCTTTTGTTTTCTACTCATGAATGGTAAACAAATTCATTTTTCAAAAAATATCTTGATTACTAATCCTAATAAAAAGCTATTTTTACATATTATACACTCAAAATTTTACAAAACAATCCATCTATTTTCTTAAAAGACTAAAGCGTATACATATACTACATCTTGGATGTGGCAATTTATTTCATAACCTCACAAAATCGCTATTCGTCTTTCTCATCTGCTTTACATTAAAAAGAAACGGACGTATAATGCAGTAAATTAAATTAAACTTTATGTAAGTATCTAAGTTTGTAATGGATAGTTTGGGGAAAACATTTAAGTGTCGCGACAGTTTGGCGCCGTTTTTCTTCTATTTTCATTGGTCGAAACGGTTTAACTCCGCCCGGAAAATACCCCCACCACCATGTCATAATCCAATGCGGTGACGCGGTTGATGTTATGGGGTTTCTAGGGGTGCTCTTGGCAGTTTACCCACAGAAATGTCTAAGTTGGTTCATTCTGGGGTTTGAACTCGTGGTGTTCGGTTGTTCGAAATCTGTTGTGCCAGTTTACACTTTTCTTATATTTTCACTTCTTTAATCTTCTTCTTCAAACCTCTGTTACTAGTTAGTTTTTTTGTTTGGTTTATATACAGTTTGATATGTTCAAGCTTGTATAGTACTTGAATAAAGTTTTTTGTTGTTTATATTATTATTATTTTGATTCTTGCTATATTATTTAATAATTCAAAATGTTTAAATAAAGTTTCTGCAAGATGACGTCATCAGAAAGAAGTGTGTAAGTTACATGCTTTTTATTAAGAATTTAGATTTGTATGTGTTTAGCAGTTTTAAACATATTGCTAACCAATTTTATATGTTGCTTCATACTATAAGTAATTTTTACAAGAAATATATTTTGTACTGTTCTCTGTTATTTTTGCTATGTCTTTGTTTGATGATGATGCTCAAAATTTCTATTTCTATTTAAATAAATAAATTCAAATTGTATATGTTGTTTAATTGTGTTTAATAAATAACAGGAATAATTTATTGTAGTATTAAGTACTTGATATGTTGCACTCGATTATAAGGAGAGAATTCCATAGTTTGCTGTAATTAGAGATGTTTTTGATTGCAACATCAATAAGTACAATATAAGTGTACCTTTTTCAGAAATATCCATTATTTATTGATTGTAAACTATATAAATCTCTAACACATAAGTTTATCGCACGTGAAAGATCAAATCACTATACAATATCAAAACATCCACGAAGCACATATTTGACACAGAAACATGTGAGACCTAAATTTCACTCTCGCCTGCTCGTTTATTGGCACGTGCTCGCGGTATCGATTGGCATCGCGACGCCAAGACATAAGCGACGCCGGCTAGTCGGACGCTGCGGTTGCCGAGCAACGCAGCCTCCCCACTTCTTTGGCGTTGCGACGTCCCCATCTCGTGCATGATTCAATTATGTGACATGTTCTACTTCCACCAGTTTATTGACTTATTTCTTAGTCGGTGCCTAAGACTGATTGATTTTCCATCAATTTTACTCTTGTGTGTTGTGTGTTGTTGCAGCTAATTTTAGGACGCTCTTCTTTTTTCTCTTTTTTTTCCGTATTGAATTGTAGGCCATGTGTTGGTTGCGGTGGCGTTGGCGGTGGTGGTGGTAGGTTGAATGCCTCTTTTTCTCTGTCTCCCTTTATTTTAAAAGGATAATGCTGGTAATTTTAGTGCTGATTGAATGATAGTGTCTTTAATTATAGATATTAGTCGTAATAAAATTGAAGATTGCTTTTTTTCTGTTTTATCTGATTCATGTTATTCTGTAGACTTAATAATAGATGCCTTTAGTTTAGTTAGAATTACTGGTAATCCCTCTTTTAGAATTTGTAACGCTTTGTTTACACATTTTTTATTGCTATAAGAGAACATTGAGAATATGCACAAAATCATCATAATTAATGAAATATTTAACATAACTTTATTTGGCTTGTAATATAGTCAAGTTTTATAATTATTTTCTTCAATATAATTTGAGCACAATATGGCACAACAATTAGAAATAATTTGTTAGGGATGAAACCTGGGATGCATGCAGATCACTATTTGTAATTGGAAATTCCTGTGTAACAGTAGTGTGTGATGAGTCTTTATGTATTTCTAACCCTAGAAACTAGAAATTTTAATGAGTTTATGAATTTTTGATTTTATTAATATAACTTGCATGTATGATCAAATTGAACCAAGCATTATCATGTACAGGATGTTTGTAATTCTAAGCAAAAGTAGATGACATATCCAAATAAAATATAGCTATATCGAGATTCTTAATATTCAGTAGAACAAAAAATTGCAGTAGCCAAGTTTGGTTTAAACTCTCAGCAATTATCCAACAATCACCATTAAGAATTGTCATTGTGTTATTAATAAATTACAATATTTCTCAAATGTGGAAAATAACAGTCAAAACCTATGTGTTGTACCACTATCACCAAATGATACTCAAGTGAAAAAAGAAATAGAGTGAGATGACAAAAAATGTTCATAAGGAAATGTTTACTTATAGTTTTATCAAACAGTTTAAGATTAATAATTACATAAAGAAATTTGAAAATGTTTAAATGTAGAGTTGGGCCATGTACAAGAACTATATGAAATGAAAGTGAATCAAAATTCAAATACAAGAAGGGGGAGGCTATATTCAATAATGTAACTATTAAATAAGTTCATAAAACCTTAAGGTTTGCTATAGTCAGATATGTTAGGCCTTTTTTCATAGAATTGTCACTTTTGGCAAGCAATGCTTCATACAGATAATATCTTACAGCTTTGTTAGTTGTTTTTTGCATATATCACTCCATATAGTATTTATAGTTTAGCAAAATGGCAACGCCCTCATTTTATGAATGTGTCTACTCAAACATGGCTTCTATTTTCGCGCTTTGCTTAATCACTAACCCTGTTTGCAAAACCTCCTTGAACGGATTGTACCACCAATTTCACAGTGTAATTTAAACAAAACTGACAGCTCAGCCGCTTGGGAAAGTAAAACCTAGCTGACTTATTTTTGTTCTTGCTCTATTTATTGGCAAGCAATGGGAAGTGCGTGCCATAGTAAGTTTTGCGCATGTGGCGTCGAGTTTCTTCTTTGAGTGGTTCCTGACTTGAACCACACATCAGTCTAAAAGTGCGTGAGTTGAGTCGAGTTGAATCAGCCTCACAAAGATGTTACATGTTTATTAGTTTTGTGCTAGTAACAGTGTTTGAAACTTTTATCTCTTGCATTAATAATAATTGAGTTTAGAAGATTTTGAAACAAATTCCTCAAAACCAAGATTGGGATGTTTCATTGGGAAATGACTCATTTAAGGTTTGGACATTTTATTTTTACTTTCAATTAGTTTTATAAAAGTACATCAAGACCTTCAATGGATAAAATCAATTATGTTTCTGATTGGTGTTAACCCTCAAAACCATTCATGCCCTACTGCTTATTGCTGAAAATACACACTTGATCACTTTGATTGATACAAGAACCCAATTCAAATGTTCTTGTTTCTTCTGCAGAAATGTATAGATTTACTTTCTTTCTTTCTCAACTCTTTTTATCTCTTACTGGGCAATAGTGACATTGTTTACCATAAACTTGATTCCACAATTTGGATAAAACTCATAAATTTGCCATTCTTCATGCTTCATGATTGTTAGTCATTGATATTTTTTCATTTGTTTTCATATGGAAACATACCAACTGAGAAATACTGTTCTATACAGTGACATATACTCCATTGCTGAAGATATTACACTTCGCCGCTGCGATTTTCACCCAAATCAGTTTTATCAGACTAAAATTTTTAAAAAATTCATGTGATTGAACCTTGAATGGTTTTGATTGTTAATTTTAAGGAATTTGTAGAATGTTTCTTCATCTATAATCCAGTTCAGATATACTTAAATAGTTAAATGTTCCAAATTCTAGCATTTTCATGGCTGTTGGGTGCATCTGCAACTTGTGCTGTGTACAAAACTTCCATTTTTTAAGTTTCAAATTTACAGTGAAAAGACTAAAATTCTATTGAATTTGACTTTATTGATGTGTTTATGTTATTTGATGTGTACATACTTTTGACACTAAATTAAAGGGGGAAAAATAATTTTTGATATTAGGTGCCCCCTATATGGAAGAGTCACAACCCCTCAAGTTGTGAAATGCTATTCTAAATCATCTAAACGATTCATCAACATTTTTCTTGTTTTAATATCACATTCTCTATTGTGCCAGGAATATAAATTCCATTTGTAGTTGAAATTAAACCCAGACACTCTGAGAGCAGTCTAGCGTTGCTTAAAAATTATTATTGATTCAAACAAATTTAGTTATAGAAAGATGTAATTAAAAAAGACATATCACATTTAAATAACTATAATTTTATTTTTCTTTTACAGCCTTAGTTATAGTCATACAACAAAATGGCTCAATTATCATTACGAATCAACATCATTGACAGCAATGTCACCAAAACTATGGTGTTTGATCCTTCTACAACTGTATACGATGCATGTAGACTTATTCGTGAAAAAATCACTGAAGCCAATCTTGGTCAACGTAAGTTTCATAATTAATATGTTCATTTACATTAATTTAATATCTTTTCTACCCCTACAGCCAAAGATTATGGTCTGTTCCTCACTGATGAGGATAATAAAACAGGGGTGTGGTTAGAACCTGGTAGGCATTTAGAATATTACATTCTTCGCAATGGAGACACAGTAGAATACAGAAAGAAATTGAGAATACTTAGAGTAAAGATGCTTGATGGTAAGATTTATGATTTTTTTTGATTTAGCATTTTATACAATTTTAAATGTTTTTACAGGATCTATTAAAACTGTGTTAGTTGATGATTCACAAATAGTAGCCAACTTAATGGTTGTTATTTGTACTAAAATTGGCATAACAAACCATGACGAATATTCATTAGTATTAGAAGATCAAGAGAATCAGGAAAATATTGAAAATAAAAATTACGGTACTTTAACTCTAAAAAGAAAGAAGGAGGAAAGAGAACGCGATGCCAAAATGGATCAATTACGTAAAAAGCTAAGAACTGATGATGAAGTAAACTGGATTGATCCATCCAAGACTTTACGCGAACAAGGAATTGATGAAAATGAAACTGTACTGCTTAGGAGAAAATTCTTCTTTTCCGATCAAAATATCGATTCACGTGATCCTGTACAACTTAATTTATTGTATGTACAAGCTAGAGATGCTATTTTAGATGGAACACATCCTGTTACTCAGGATAAAGCTTGTGAATTTGCTGGAATACAATGTCAGATTCAGTTTGGTGATCATGTAGAAACTAAGCATAAGACAGGCTTTTTAGAGTAAGTTATATAAGTGAAGGTTATTTTTAAAATAATTGAGAATTTTTGTATAGTTTGAAGGAATTTTTACCAGCTTCATATGTGAAAGTAAAGGGTATTGAGAAGAAAATATTTGCCGAACATAAACGGCACATTAATTTGAGTGAATTAGAAGCCAAAGTTCTGTATACTAAAAATGCACGATCCTTGAAGACTTATGGTGTCACATTCTTCTTAGTTAAGGTAAATTTTGTATAGTTGTAACAAACTTTGTGGTTATATCAATTTTTTCTTGTGTTCAGGAAAAAATGAAGGGAAAGAACAAATTAGTACCCCGACTTCTAGGAGTAACAAAAGACTCTGTACTCCGTTTAGATGAAAAAACAAAAGAGATATTAAAGACTTGGCCTTTAACTACAGTTAGACGGTGGGGTGCCAGTCCAAACACGTTTACTTTAGATTTTGGTGACTATTCTGATCAATACTATTCGGTTCAAACAACAGAAGCTGAGCAGATTCAACAAATTATTGCTGGTTACATTGATATTATTCTAAAAAAGGTAAATTGTATTTTCAGTCGCAGGAATATAGATTTCTGATAAATCTTTAATTTGCAGAAACAAGCTAAGGATCATTTTGGTATCGAAGGTGATGAAGGATCAACTATGGTTGAAGATAGTGTAGCTCCTCACAAGTAAGTCAAAGTTTTTGTTTAAATGATAATTTCGCAAATTAATTTTTAAATTATTTCTTTAGAGCAACTATTTTACAACATGCAAGCAATAAGACAGAAAAAGTGAACACCGAGTCTGTTGCCAAACCTGCAATTATGCGAGCAGGAACAGATGGTAAGTTTAGAAAACCACAAATTTAATTTTTTTTGTTTTTTCATTTTAATTTTTCTTGTTTTTGTTTTTATTTTATTCATTTAGGGGCCAAACCTTACGGTACAGGTCATGTGGGAGGAGCTCAGCTGACCACTATTAGTGGACAAGTAAATTTAGGCCATGCACCACCTACGGTAAGACAATAAATGAGAATTTTAAATGGCAGCTGTGTACTTCCTACTAACATATTAATGCCCTGACTTTATTTAATATTGATCATTGAACTATTTTTGATTTATTAATATTAATTCTTGAATTCATTCAATAATATTATTGATGACTACTTTGTTTCATGCTTCGTTTTTGGAGCAGACGGCAGAGTAGGTACATACAGATTTTCTGTAAATATTTTTGTATTTGCACTATTGTCATTTCCAAAAATCATTGATTTTTAAAATAGTATTAATTTGTTCATTAGAAATAAAAGAGAGAATTTTTTTAATTTAATTTTTGTCCTAAGAGCAAAGGCGGAAATTATTAAGAATTCTGCAAGAATCAAGTGAACATTAATAATGATAGGTATGATAGGACTGTTTTAAGCTGGTTACTTTTGTAAATTAATTATAATTGTGTTGAATTTAAAATAGATTTTAATTTATTTCTTCCTTAAAATAAATATTTGTTCTTAATAAGGGTTTGCTCTGCTAACATTTACAATATAAATAGACATTAGATAACTAAAAGTAATATTTCAAGTAAATTTGTAAAAGGTTCACTATTGTATTGAAATTGTTACGACAATCTACATAAAATACAAAACCATAATATTGAAATCATTTTGTTTTTTGGTTAATGTATAAAGAAAGAATATCTGAATAAAATTCCAGATATGAAACTTCAGTTTGCTTTTAACTTATAAAGGAAATTATTTATTGAACCATACCAAATACAATAAATTTGTTATTATTACATATTGCAGTGATGTGCTCATCAAAAGCAAAATAAATACACTTGAATTGAAACATTGAACACCCAAAGAAATAAAATTTAAGTTTGCCTGTTGTAATTTTGACCCTTAAGCTTTAACTGGTTTAGACTAAACATTCTACATAATCAAAAAATGATTGAAGTAGCATACGCACTGACTGTTGCATTCTTTCACTAACATGCAGTACCTGACCATGATAGCATCAATGATATACTTCTTGGTTGTCTGCTTCCAATTTTTCTTAGTGCACATGTTATTTTCAGTTTAATATTCTACTTTTCTAATCACAATGTAAAATTATTTTATATCAGCTTGCTAGAATTACAATACTAGCCATCAAATGATTTTAAATTTAACTTCCTTTTTATTACAACCAACATGATATACAACACAGGGACTTTTCTTTCCTTATGCATATTGGTATTCTTTTAACTAACGCTTACTTAATCGTAAACTAAATTCTAAACTAAGATTAATACAATAAAACTTTTTTAAATTACCTTTAGAAATAGTGCTTTAATGAAATAAGTAAATCATTTAGATAATTTTATAAATTTTTTCCCAAAATGTCCATGGTTGGTATGATAAAGTAAAATTTGAATTTAATCATGAAATAAAATTGAAAAATATACACTGATGGTAACAGAATAGTAAGATGTTTCATTCTTATTGAATATTTGGCAACTTTTTAAATTTTCAAAATTTCGCTTTATTTTGCTAATGGACCAAAGACCACAGCAACATATAATCTGTCAGTCAATACAAGGGTCCAGTTTCTACTCTCCACTCACTAATTAATGAAGCTTCTTTAAAAATTTAAATAATTGATCTATTTGATCTTAATAAGAAGAAAAAAGACAGAATTGTTTGCCATGATAGTTAGAGAATATTTAAATTTAATGAAAAGAACAGAAATCAACCCAAGGTTTTTTTACAAAGGTGATTTTCTGGCGCTTTAAAACCAGAACACCTCGCCTAAGGTATGGTAATCCTAATAGAAGAGTTTCTGATCCTCAAGGATGGTGGTTACACTAGGGGTTAACAACCACTACCTGTAAAAAAAATCTTGTTATGAAAGTTCAAAGAGAGGAATCTGCACTGAAATCAAGATGATGACTTGGCGAGAAAAAGGACAAAGATTACATACATGGAATGTAAGATCACTGTATAAACTGGAGCAATGCAGGCATTAATTGACATTCTAGACAAATACAAAATAGACATAATTGCACTCCAAGAAATTAGATGGCTAGGGAAGAAATGCTTGAGAAGAAAAAACATATGATATGCATGCTATAGCTATCAGCCAACAGAATATAAACTTGTAACAGGGTTTATAGTCAGTGGTAGAGTAAAACACCTAGTAATAGATTTCCAAGCTATAAATGAAAGAATGTGCAAAATAAGAATGAGGAAGTTCTTCAAGTACTCAACAATCAACGTTCATACTCCAACAGAGAAGAAACCAGATGAGAAAAAAGATGAATTCTATGAAGAACTGGAAAGAACAATACAGAACTGTCTGAAAAACAATATACAAGATAGGAAAAGAAAATGAATACACCATTGCAAAGCATATAGTCTCCACGAAGAATCAAACAACAAAACAGAAAAACAACGCAAAACACTTTAGCAATATCATTGATGTATATACTAGACATGGAGCAAATATTGATTCTGATCACTATTTGGTTCAGGCTAAATTAAGAGCATGAATTTCTAACGCAAGAAAAGAAAAGGGAAGGAAGAAAAAGAAATTCAACTTGGAAGTTGTAAAAAACCCAGAGATAGCTAGAAAATTTGAGCATAAACTTGGAAGAAAGCTAGAAGATCAAATGAATAACACCATTGAGAACATTGATGAATATTGAAATAAGTATAAGAAGGTACTGGAAGAAGTGGCAACAGAAGTCATGGGAAAACAAAAATGAGAACGAAAAGGAGTAGAATGGTATGAGCAACTCAGAAAAAAAAGTCAAGTATATATAAAGCTTCAAGGCTGAAGGACAAGACAAATAGAAGAAGAATATAAACAGCTAAGACTAGAAGAAAAACGAATAATGAAACAAAAAAAATAGAACACATAGCTAGAAAAACTTAACACACAGAATGAAACATGAAAATTCTATTAAAAGAGCCAACCAAAATAGAAAGGAATTTAAACCTAGATTGGCAACAATTAGAAACAAAGAAGGAGAATTTATCAGCAAACTAAACCAAAACTTTGAAGAGAGATTAAACATAGGAAACAGGGCAGAGGGAGATGAAACAGATGAATATTATCAAAACATAGAAGAAGAAAGAGACAAAGATAACATCCCAACAGGGGAAGAAGTAGTAAAGGCAGTAAAATGACTGAAAAACAACAAATCCCCTGGTGTAGATGTAAAAGTTGAATGTAAAGTCAAAGTGCAAAACATCATGTCAAGAACATTTCAGCTATATTAAGAGATTAGGTTAATAAAGGGTACTTCCTTAAGTTTTTGATTTTGAGTTAATTTTCTCTACCGGTTTCGTTCTAGAAACATCATCAGGAGAAAAATAGTCAGTACTTAAGGAAGTACCCTTTATTAACCTAATTAATACCTACCTTAAGCTATGGATCTTCGATACATATATTAAGAGAATTGACTATGACAAGTAGGGGAACCATTATTAACAGCAGCCTACAAATACTAGTAATAATAGTAATAGTAACAAGAACAAAAAGAGACCTGATACAAGCCTTTAAAACATTAGAGGCAGCAGCAAAGGGAGTAGTAGGACTACAGGTTAACACATCCAAAACAAAATATATGAAAGTAACTTAAGACACGAAAGTACCTGAAGATCTGAAGATAGAAACATATACATTTGAGGGAGTATCAGAGTTTACATGTCTTGGAACACAAATAAATAACCAAAACTTAATAAGTGCAGAAATCAAGAGAAGAATATACCTGGGTTAAAACAGCTGCTAACACCAAACATTGTAACCAGGAAAACCAAGGGATTGATATATAAAGCTCGTATTATACCTGCACTCACATATGCATCAGAAAGATAGACAACAAAAGATGAAGAAGAGCTATTAGGCCGCTTTGACATGACACAAGGTGTTTTAATCTCAAGTTCTGCCTTTACAAAGAACCAGATATAGCCTGATCTATCCAAGTCAATAGACTAAGGTGGCTCGGTCATTTAGAAAGAATGGAGGACATGGAGCTCCCAAGACATATACTCTACCAAACACCAATTGGTACTCAAAAAAAAGGGTAAGCCCAGATCCAGGTTCAGAGACCAAATAGAAGAGAACCTAAAGGTGTTAAGAGTCAGAAAAGTGCAAGCTTATCCTAGAACAAACCAAGACCTACCCTGGATTATATTGATTGATTGATGTAATTAATAATTATAGACTTGCTAAAATACACATTTACATTTTTGCATTTGTACTATTGTTTGTTTATTTCCTATAAATTAAGAAAAAGAAATTATTTTTAGTTAAGTTCATATATAGTATGTAACAAGGTGCCTATATAGAAATATCTAGAATAGAGGCACCACATTACAAGACACAGTAGTCAGAAAAATTGGATACATTAAACAAATGAGCTTGGTTGATGGAAATAATCTTCAACATTGACCTCTTGTGATTTAATGCATTATCAATAAATTCAAACACCAAATGTGAATTTGGTATGGTGAAATTTATTTCTTGGTCCTAGATTTAAAGCAATACCTGCCAAATGAACAGACTGGATTGCTTCAGCTGAAAGATTCATTTCATAATATCGTAATTGACCAAATTGTCATTTTACTTATCTATAATACCTGCATGTTTGACATCATGCATCCATTTGTTGTAAAATTTCTAGAATCTTAAACAAAAATATGAAAATCGATACTTAATATTAAAGAAAAATTTTAAATGTGTAAGAAATCAATGTTGACATGCAGAATGCCAAAAGGCCACTATTCAAAGCTTTTGTAGAATTTTTAATATTTCCATTTCTTATTCTAAAATCTTAACTAATTTTTTTCTAGTTTTGCTACTTCCTTTCAAAATGCTAATGTCTCTGCGTTTCTATGTTGTTGAATAAAAATTCTCGACACATCTCTTGAGAATTATTTATCTATTGTTTGTATTATACAGGTTCAAAAGACAAAGGTCACGTCAGTATTAACAGAACCACAACGTGCTCTCCTTTCGACAATTACTACCACACGAAGCAGAATCGAAGAATCACAAATTGATCTAGCAACACGAGCTCAAGTTCCTGAATTAGGTAGCGACCCTGCTGCTAAGAAATGGAAACAAGTTACATTGGACACAAGAAAGCAAAATGTTGGATCACAAATTGCTGCTATGAATGCTGCAACTGCTCAGGTTGATTTTGTCAGTTTTTGAGATTTTTCTATTTTTTAATTAACTCTATCTTTAGGTGGTAACTTTAACTTCTGCTTCACACGACGAAGTGGATCACACTGCAGTAGGTGCAGCTATTACAACAATCGGCAGCAACTTACCAGAGATGACGAAAGATGTCAAGATGATTGCTGCTCTTATGGATGATACTAGTATGGGTGAAAAATTATTAGAAGCTACAAGGAAATTATGTACTGCTTTCAGTGATCTATTGAAATGTGTTGAACCTGAAACAAAAGAAGTTAGTTTTATTCCTAATTTTGATCATCAAAGACACTAATTTTTATTTTTATTTAGCCAAGACAGAACTTGCTTAATGCAGCATCTCGTGTTGGAGAAGCTAGTACTCAAGTATTGGCAACAATCGGTGAAGATTCTGAAGAAAATAAAGAACTCCAAGATATGTTACTATCTCTAGCCAAGGCCGTTGCAAACACAACCGCTGCTTTGGTTTTGAAAGCTAAGAATATAGCAGCTACATGTGAAGACCAACAAACACAAAATAGGGTTATTGGTGCTGCAACCCAATGTGCTCTAGCTACTTCACAACTTGTGGCTTGTGCTAAAGTAAAAAAATCTTTTATTATTTTTTTCATTATTTATTTGCTAATTTTGTTACTGTGTTGCATCCATGAATCAAAAAAGTTTTTTAAAAGTTTTTGTGAGAAAAAATAAGTAAATGTTTTTTTTTCTGTGTTTTCATTTGTTAAAAATGTATTTTAATGTAATCGTTTCGTTTGGATTTTTGGTGTCTGAAAATTGTACAATAAATAACCAAAAAAGTTTTGTGACTGAATTTATTTTTCCAGAACCAAATTAGCAGTAGCTTAACTTTTAATTTTATTTAATTAAACAAATCTTTAAACATTCCATTATAATTTCAACCACTTTAGGTAGTAGCACCTACTCTTCATTCACCTGCTTGTCAAGAACAACTGACTGCTGCCGTAAGAGAAGTAGCACGAGCTGTGGAAAATCTTATTTCAGTTTGTAATGAAACTTGTGACAATGAAGAATTACTCAATCAACTGAAATTGGCCGCTGCTGAAGTAACAAGATCTCTGAATGATTTATTGAATCACATAAAATTAGGTAAGAGGAACTCTGTTGGGTTCTTTCTTTGGATTTTCAATTCAAATTTAATTTTTCTAGCATCTCGTGAAAGAGCCCACGTAACAGTACAGGAAACTAGCGTTGAAACAATTTACACAGCCACTGATAAATTGTCAGCTGCAACAGGCGATACAGGTGAAATGATCAAACAAGCTCGTATTTTAGGTCAAGCTACAGCACAACTAATTCAAAGTATTAAGGTAATTTCACTATTTTTAAATTGATTGTTATCATTTAAAGATTTATTTTTATAATTCCATCTACAGGGTGAAGCTGAAAAACAACCTGATTCAGATATTCAACGTCGTTTATTAGCAGCCGCAAAAACTTTAGCAGATGCAACAGCACGTATGGTTGAAGCTGCAAGACAATGTGCTAGTCATCCACATGAAGTTAAATATCAAGATAATCTTAGAAGAACAGCTGAAGATTTACGTGATGTTACTATTGTTGCTGCTACCACACCAGCTCTTCGTGCTAAACTTGTGGATCGTGTACAGGTATATTAAGCAAATTCTCACTATTCAAATATTTAAAAATTTTTATTTTCAAATCTAAACTACAGTAATTCTTATTAATTCATAGGTTTATGCTCGTCGTGCCGTATCAACAGCTACTCAGTGTATTTCTGCAGCACAAGCTAGTCATCCACATAATGCAAATCCATCCACTCGTGAAGCTTTAACTGCAGACACACATGAATTAGTTGAACAAATACCACCATTAGTTGAAGCCATTAAAGCCAACAGTGAACATCCACAAGAAACCACCACCCAAAGTGAACTTATGTACGTTGCTGAAGTTTTCTTGCATGTAAGTTCTCTCAATATAACATTCCTTTTCATATACATTAGAAATTTTAATTTACAGCCAGCTACTCATTTTGTTCAAACATCTCGTTCTGTATTATCAACCATAGATGATCAATCAATCTCTCACCAACTTTCTCAAACGAGTCAACAGTTACACAGTGATCTGGGTGATCTACGTGGTGCTATTAGTCGTGCTAAACCTGCTTGTCAAGGACTTGGTCTTGATGCTGCTGCTGAACTAATTGCAAGTCTGAAAGAGGAATTGGAAGAATTTGAAAGAGCAGTTAATGCTCATAGCCTTAGACCTTTACCAGGTGATACAGCTGAACGTAGCGCTTATCAATTAGGTACCAGCAGTAAGGCAGTAAATCAAGGCATAGCGCAATTATTGAGCGCAGCATCACAAGGAAATGAAATTTACACAGCTCAAGCAGCTAGAGATACTGCTCATAATTTGCGTTCATTAACTGGTGCTGTAAGAGGAATCGCTGCTACTACTGATAATTTAGATACTCAAAAGAATATTATTCATTCGGCACAAGATGTAATGCAACATTCTGTTCATCTTGTTGAAGAAGCTAAACGTAGCTTGCAATCGCCTGATGGTGGTGTAAGTCCTGCTTTAGCTGCTGTAGCTAAAGAAGTATCTAGTGCTGTTGGACGTACCGTGAATTGCTTGCCTGGACAAAGAGATGTTGATATGACTCTTACTGAAATTAGAGAATGGACTTCAATTGTTGAGTCTGGTAATTTCCCTTCATCGAACAAAAGTTACGGACAATTACAACAGGAATTAAATACTGCTGCTGCCAACTTGAACGAAGCAAGTACAGAAGTTGTAACTTCAGTTCGCAGTCCAGTGCAGTTAGCTTCATCTTCTAAAGAATTTGGTTATGCTTTCCATGAATTGCTTAACGTTTCTATGGAAATGGCTGGACAAACTAAAGATACAGAAGTTCGAGGACAAATGGTGCATTCTCTTAGAAATGTTTCAACTGTTTCAAGCAGCCTTCTTATAACTGCAAAATCAGTATCAGCTGATCCTAATTTGCCAAATGGAAAGAATCAGTTGGCTGCAGCTGCTAGAGCTGTTACTGACAGTATTAATCATTTATTAGATGTTTATACTTCGGCTACTCCTGGACAAGCTGAATGTGATAATGCAATTAGAAATATTCAAGCTATGAAACCTTTGTTGGAAAATCCAAATGAACCCGTCAATGACTTCAGTTATTATGAATGTTTAGATTCTGTTATGGAAAAGAGCAAATTATTAGGTGAGTAATTTTCAATATTCTAATACCAAATAACTATAACGAAATATTTTAGGTGATGGTATGACAGGAATTACAAATGCAGCAAAACAATCAGAACATGAGAAGTTTGGTGAAAATGTTAAAAATGTCAGTGTTGGAATATGTGGTCTTGTCGAAGCTGCAGCTCAAGCTGCTTATTTGGTAAGAGATTTTAATAATATTTATGTTCAATTAAATTGTTAGTAAATATTAAATAATTTATTTTAGGTCGGTGTCTCAGATGCTAGCAGTGTAGCAGGTCGACCTGGTTTATTAGATCAGGCTCAATTTGCACGTGCTTCTCAAGCAATTCAGCAAGGCTGTTCTTCACTAACATCGCCTTCTAGTTCACAACAACAAGTCTTAACAGCTGCTACAGTTATTGCAAAACACACGAGCGCCCTCTGTAATGCTTGTAGAGTAGCTAGTTCGAAAACTAGCAATCCTGTAGCTAAACGACATTTCATACAAAGTGCTAAAGATATCGCTAATTCCACTGCCCATCTTGTTAAAGCAATTAAGGCTCTTGACTTGGATTATTCTGATGTTAACAGACAACAGTGTGCTGAAGCTACACGTCCACTTTTAGGCATGTTATGCTTAATTTGTATATTTGAATTATAAACTACAAAAAGTTTTATTGTAGATGCTGTGGACAATTTGTGTGTTTATGCCTGCTCCAGTGAATTTGTTAGTGTTCCTGCAAAAATATCACACCAAGCACGCCAATCACAAGAACCGATTGTAGATGCAGGCCGTAAAATTATTGATAGTTCGTGTGCTGTTATTCGTACAGCTAAAAGTCTTGTGGTTATGCCCCGTGATCCTCCCACATGGCAACAATTTGCTAGTCATTCTAAGACTGTTTCAGATTCAATAAAAAAACTTGTATCTAGTATTCGGTAAATATTGCATAATATATGTTTTAAAGATTATAATTTCTATATAAATTTAATTTTGTTACAGTGATAAAGCACCTGGACAGGCAGAATGTGAAACTACTGCTGTTACATTGACAAATCATTTACGTTCATTGGATGCAGCTTACATGGAGGCTGTATCGCAAACTTTGGCACCAAGAAGAGGATCATCTTTACCTGTATATAATCAACAAGTTGGGCGAGCTGCTGGTGAACTTCAAGATACTATAGAACCACTGAGACAAGCGGCTAAATGTGAAGCTGAAAATATTGGACATTATGTTAATCAGATGGTAAATAATTCTGAATTTTTTAATTTTTATTTATATTTAATTTATGCGTTAATTTTTAGGTACAATACTTTGAACCATTGGTTCAAGGCAGTATAGGTGCTGCTTCCAATATGACAAATTCAAAACAACAGGAACTTCTACTTGATCAAGCCAAATCAGTCACGGAAGCAACCTTACAATTGGTTTATGCAACAAAAGATTGTGGTGGCAATCCCAAGGTAGGTTTGACTCCATTATTATTGGACTATTAAATAAATAATTAGCATAATTTACAACCTGGTAAACCAGTGTAATTAAATTTATTTTTATCATTATTATTACAGGCTCTAAACATTCATCCGGAAATTGATGATTGTGCGAATTCAACTCGTGAGGCCTTACAAGAACTAGTCGGTAACTTAGAAGAAATTTCTACTCAAAGTGGAATTGTTTCTGGTGTTGTGGACAATTTGACTAAATCAATGACACGTTTATCAGATCATAGGGCATCTTTAATTATTGCCGATGGCGATACATACGTTGATTATCAGACTCGCATGGTTGAATGTGCTAAGGATATTGCAAAAATTGCTGGAGAAATGGTATGACACATTAAAATCTTTGTTTTATGTTTATAAATCAATTCTCGTTTTAATTTAGCCCACTAAAGCACCTACTGAACCCCAACGTTTAGCTCCATTATCAGCAGATCTTTCTCATAAATATGCACAATTGGCTAGTGACAGTATTGGAGCAGCTGCTGCTTCTACTAATGGTGAAGTTGCACTTCGCTTGAAAGAAGTTGTTCAGGCTCTTGGTGGTGCATGTGTAGATTTAGTTCAAGCTGGTGGACAGTGTCAAATGAGAAAGGATGAAATGGCTTTACGTGATCTTGGTGACAGTTCTCGAGTTGTCATTGAAAAGGTAAAATCAATAAATTCTTAATTAAATGATCCTTATATATGTATCACTGTAGGTATCTAGAGTATTAGCAACTTTACAATCAGGTTCTCGTGGCACTCAAGCTTGCATCAATGCAGCATCAACTGTATCAGGCATAATTGGTGATTTGGATACTACAATTATGTTTGCTACTGCCGGTAATCTTAATCCAGAAAATGAACACGAATCATTTGCTGATCATCGTGAAAACATCCTTAAAACTGCTAAGGCCCTTGTTGAAGACACAAAGACATTAGTTGCAGGTGCAGCATCTTCGCAAGAACAACTTGCTGTAGCTGCCCAAAATGCTGTTACTACCATCGGTATGCTTTGAATTAATATTGTTATCAGAAAGAAACTTAATCCTCTTCTATTAGTTCAACTAGCTGAAGTTGTCAAATTTGGTGCTGCAAGTCTTGGATCTGATAATCCTGATTCACAAGTGATGCTCATCAATGCTGTTAAAGATGTTGCAAGCGCTCTGGGTGATCTTATTCATGCTACTAAAGCTGCCAGTGGAAAACC
>VTPC01004285.1:69850-85762 GCA_011009095.1 Ignelater luminosus
TTACCGAGTTATGAAGTGAAAATCATTTTTCATCGTAGTGTGCCATGACATCTAACACAAAAAGTCGTGGAGTTTTATCAAAAAAATTCATTTGTTATGCAAAAATTGCTAAAACAAAATAAATGCGCTTTTATGGGGCATTAGCTGCTTATTTGATGCTATCTGTGAATGCTCAGTAAAGTATCTTAAAAGTGTCTTTTGTTTTGTTTTAGCAATTGTTACATAACAAATGTAATTTATCTGACAAAAATGAATGATTTTCATATGTTGAAAGCCATGGCACACTAAGTGTGAAATGCTTTTTATTTAAAAAAAAAATAAGATAATTTTGTTGTTAACAAATATCGAGTTAACCGTGAACTTTTTTGAAAAACAAAAGCATAAGTAAACTGATCTCCAAAATAACCAAATCTTTTCTAATTTAACCGACTTCGTACCTCTTACAATTTCCGAGATCCCAATAGTGAGCATCGAAATGTTCTAATTAAACTCAAATTTACTGCTTTATTTCTTGTATCTGATGTATTTGAACATCATTTCAGCTTCAGAGAATTTAATAATCGCTATTAAAGGACATGCTGTATACTTTATTGTTTTAGTTTTTTGTTTGTTTTGTTCAGTATGGGTGTTAACTTTCTGAAGCTTCATAATAAGAATAGCCTTAACAATGTATAGCTTTAATTTGCAAATCTAAGATTATTGTGTATACGATAATAACTAACACCAAAACAATAGAAATGTAAATTGATTTTAAATTCACGAAAAATTACATGGTATTTAAAGATCTGCATTTAAAGTTCTGTGTATGTGTGTACTTTTCACTAAAAAGTTTCCCATTTGTCTCTAGTTATTAGATCAATAGATTTTATACAATTCATAAATTTTTTTACCTTTGTATTGTGATATTATGTTTTGGAAATATTTATTCTAAATAAATTTATTGTGTGGCTTATAATACGCTTCCGTTCTTCTTTAAAAATTTATTGTTAATCCTAAATCTATTTAAAAATGCAAAAATCACATACTTCAATATTTTATTTATTGGTATGTATTTCTTTTCATTTTTGTTGTGTATCTATATGTTTATTTACTTTTCACATTTTTCTTTCTCATTTTTCTATTGTGCTTATTTTTACTTTTCAGTACACGTTCGACTAACTTTTATATTTCAGCTTACGTGTGGGCTTCTTAAACGCATGTTAATACTTTTTATAAATATCATGCTTAAAATATGGGTACACTAATGGTTGGTGGTTCTTTTATTTTTTACAGGTTATGGTGACCAATGTTACTTCACTGCTGAAAACGGTCAAAGCTGTAGAAGATGAACATACTAGAGGAACAAGAGCTTTAGAGTCAACTATCGAAGCTATGGGACAAGAAATAAGGGTGAGTTTTCCCTTTTAAATTTTAATTTGTAAGAATATAGAGCAGGGTATAGAAAGGTTCGCATAATACAACCTTATCAATTTCATTTACATCATTTTAATCTTTTAGGCACTTAATTCAAGTGATGGTTGTAAGAGTGGAGTAACTCCCGAAGATATAATTCGTTGTACCAAGTCTATTACTAAAGCCACTGCTAAATCAGTAGCTGCTGGTATGAGTAACAAACAAGACGATATAATCGCAGCTGCAAATATGTCCAGAAAAGCTATATCTGACATGTTGATTATTTGCAAGGTACCATATTATTAGATATTCCACTGAAATACTCTATTTTAATTTATTTTGTTTTATTTTATAGAGCGCTGCTTATAATGTTGCTGAAACCCCAGAATTAAGAAATCGTACACTTCAAGCTGGTCAGGATTGCGCTCAACAATTCAGAGAATTACTCTTTGCTATCCTGCAAGGTAATAGTGCTGATGCTAAACATATTTTACCACCAATTTCAAGACGAATTGCACAGTGTGTAACCGAACTAGTTACTGTCGCTGAACTTCTTAAAGGTAACTTTAAACTACAATTCGAAAAATACTAATTTAATAATAAATCTAATTTGCTTTAGGTTCTGATTGGGTTGATCCAGATGACCCAACTGTAATTGCTGAAAATGAACTTCTTGGCGCTGCTGCTTCGATCGATGCTGCCGCTAAGAGACTTGCTAGTTTGCGACCTCGTAAAACTATCAAGGTAAATTGTTAATTTTAATTTTAATACTTAAATTCAGTTACGCTTTATAAAACATTCTTGTGAATTACTGTAAGATATGTTTGATATTCTTGGTTGTTTTTTTATAATCACCCAGGAGTCAAACATATTATTACAGTGGTTTACTTTTGCTTCGGATTGCCTCTGATAAATGTAAGTAGTCTTCTCTATTATTAAGATGTAATTTAAGTGAAATATTGAAAGTGAGTTTTTGAATTTTTTTGTAGACTCACGATTTGGATGAATCTATGAACTTTGATGAAATGATATTGGAAGCTGCCAAATCCATAGCAGCAGCCACTTCTGCATTGGTAAAAGCAGCCAGTGCAGCACAAAGAGAATTAATTGATAGTGGTAAAATGTCTCGTACTCCTATTTCTTCATCTGACGATGGACAGTGGTCAGAAGGACTCATTTCCGCAGCGAGACTTGTCGCTGCTGCCACTCATAGTCTTGTTGAAAGTGCAAATGCTCTAGTACAAGGTACAAAATAAAAATTACATATAAGGCAATTATAATTTTAAATTTGCTCAAAAAATGTAGGTTTGGCGAGCGAAGAAAAACTCATCTCTTCTGCAAAACAAGTAGCAAGCTCTACAGCCCAGTTATTAGTAGCATGCAAGGTGAAAGCAGAATGTGACACGGAAGCCACTCGTCGCTTGCAGCAAGCTGGCAATGCAGTTATTCGTTCTACTGATAATTTGGTTCGTGCTGCACAAAGAGCCATTAGTGTGGAAGAAGAACGATCTTTAATATTGAACAAGAGAATGGTTGGTGGAATTGCGCAAGAAATTAATGCACGGTAGGTTTTGAATTTTCATATGTCATCACACTCCATTCACCGTTCACCAAATTGTGCATGATTAATAGCATGATTGTATGTGATTTGTATGGGATGGATAGAGAGATATTGGGAGAATATTATAGAAATAGAAACAAATGTAACCAAAATATAGTTTGAAAGTTGATCAGAAAAGCTGTGAACTTTATAATGTAATATCTTAAATGTTCATTGGACTAAATGTAAAAGTTGTTGATGTGGACATTGGTCAGTAGGTCAAAAAATTTAATTTAACTAATTAAATTACTCAAGAGCATTATTTCTTAATTTTTTTTTTTGCTGTTTTAAATAAGCATGTTGCAAACCACAGAAGCAGAGTATTCACTAATCTGGTATGAACTTAGTGACAAAAGCACATTCTAGATCAGATTATTACTTCCTGGTAATAATTGATATTTCAAATTCTATTTTTGTTGAATGATGTCATGCTCTAGAAATTTGTACCTTTGTAGTGACCAAGATAACTATACACCATAGAAGATAAGCAATAAAACAACTGTTGTTTCACACGAATAAATCAGGAAGAATTTTATCACTTTGGTCAAATCAATAAAGAATAAAGGAAATTAATTAGTTATTAAATAGTACTTCAAGTGAAAACCCTGCAATTTGATTTTGACGCACTGTCCCATATTTAGCAACACTAATATTACAAGAATTAATACAATTATAAGTAAAAGTTACATGTCTTATATATATCGTCTTATTATCATTTCTGATAAAACTTTTAAACTATGTTTTAATTTTTTTCATTAATTATCACATAAAGTTTTCATTTAACTCATCTTCATTTCTAATCTAAAACTACTAATCATGAAGGTGACTGACGAGAGCACTTTTTTTCTCCTTTTGCATGTAGATCAGAGGTACTACGTATTGAACGACAACTAGAGGAGGCTCGAGGGAAACTAACAGCTATTCGTCAAGCCAAATACAAGCTGCGAGGTGGTGACACATCTGGAGACGATACGGACGGGTACGTGAGTTCCGCCTTTGATGGCGTCACTTCGCGGTGAGTTACAGGTGTGTGTCTAACCTTACTAATCCTACATAAATGCTTATTTTTGTAAATATATTATTGCCTTGCTTTTAGTATTATTTGCACCGTAATATTGATCAGTTTATGTAAAGTACATATTGAAGATTTATATAGGGTGTAGATGTATTGCTCATATACCTGCCAAGAATTTTTAGGCTTCAAGTTACAGTTATTTGTGTTTTAGTGAAATATTACAATAGATGCAGTTTTTTGAGTAGTGTTTTCAGTTCTTTATAATCCTATTGGACAGTATTCATAATAATCGATGATGATGAGAATATCACACCCTGTATAAATACAAATTTAATTAAAGTAGTTTATCTAGGTTAAACACACCCTTAAAAGAAACTTCAAGATCACAAAAAAAAGGTAAAGGTGCTTTTGCTTTGTAAACTTGATTGTTGCACTCCTATTGTAGTGGCGTGACGTGTATGTATTAATTTTTTTTTAAGTTAGTAATGCGCAAGGTTTAACTTTTTTGCATGTAGCACTATGCAGTATGAAACAGGAAAAACACTGGAAGTAACAACACAAATTAAAACAAAGCATGTTATGCAAGAATTAAGCTCAAAATTTAAAACTCAAGTTGTTATCGATGATGACGATTCTTAAGGTAAGTTGCACTCTAATTAGTTTTGCTTTTTTATATGGAATTATTTGCTTAAGCATCCTGCACGATGTATATAAACATAACTATACTAAGTTTTTCTAAGTTTAGTGTTTGTTAAATTGTTCTAATACTAGCAAATTAGTAATTATATCGGTATTTGAATAAATAAGCTGGTGAAGACTTTCAACACAGAAATCGTATCTTAATAATTACAGATACCAGCTATTGGTTTTGTCAGTCTTAATTTTTCATTAAAATATAGAACCTCAGAGATACATTAGCAGGTTCTTTAGAATCACTATGTCTGTATTAACTGGTAAAGAAGCAAACAACAAAAATGTAATTGTAAAACTGTTATGCTCAAGTAGTATTTAAAAAAATTAAAACAAAGTTGACAGCACGTTAAAAATTTCCTACACAGCTGTCGAGGAATCAACAATGATAATAAGCCTAATCATCCCTTTAGAAAGGCAAAAGGCCTCCTTCATTCTCAACAATTCTTTCTTTCAATCCATTGCTTTTCTAAACAGCCCCTCTTCCTCGTTCTATCTTTAGGTTTCCAACATATTTTCACCCAATAATTTACTTACTTCTTATTAATTATCACCTTTTAAACACTCTAATGACCAGAGTTTTTTTCTATTACATATTTATTCTTTGTATCATTTTCTGTTCTTTCTTTCTTTTCTTGGCCCAAGTATAGTGTTTCTGTTTTGCATTGTAGTCTTTTTCCATTTATTGTCATAGGAGATAGGTCTTTTTAAAGTTTATCTTCAACCCTGCTTCAATTATACATTTTAAGGAAGTTCTACTTTCTGTATGTTCCCCATATCGAGATCCCTTGTTTTCTCATTTAAACAGCCTGAAGATATTTAATAATGTTTGCATTAGTTTTATTGTAACTTGTGGTAAAGACTTAATCATCTCATTTTTTCTTTTTTCTTCTGTGGTTTTGTTGATTTTTAGTTGACATATCCTCCTCATTTTTTTATACAGGTTTCAAAGTACTTTGTTGCTTCTTTGATTAGTTCTTTTCTATTTTCTATTTTCATTCCTTGTTGGTTCTTTAGATTTGTAATCCAACTTTTCCCATGCTCGGTTCTTTATTTAGTTTTTCTTTGTTGATTTTGACTCTTCTATCATTTATTTGATTTTCTTTTTTTGTAATTTCTTAAATCTTTCCTGATTTCTCTTTTGGTCAATGAATTTAGTTCACTGTTATTCAGTAAGATTTATACTTGCTGATTCTTTCTTTAGGACTTTCCTTTTTTTTATTAGTTCTTTAGTTTTTGTTGTTAACTTCTCTTCATTTTTTATTGCCTGTATGAATTCTGCTACCTCTTTTGTTTTATTTAGTACATTTTCTAATTTACTGAACATTTCTTGCATTTGTAATTCTTTAAAGTTTTATTTCTGTCGTTCATTCAGTTATAATTTCTTTAAATCTCTGTATATTTAGTTTTTATATAGACCATTTGGTGCTTTTCATGCTCATTTTCTCCCTGATCTCATCTTAAAAGATGTATTCATAATAAATAATTTATTTGTGATTGCAAAGTTTATTGATCCTTCTCCTTGATCATTTTGTTCATCTTTCCCCATAATGATTATTTTCTTTGTTTCGTTCTGTATTTCTTCTACTGCTTCTTCTAATTTATCATAAGCAGCACCATTGCTATTCTCTCTGAATAACCCCAAAATTTTTGTTATGCGTTTGGTTATCTTATTGTTTATATAGAAACGTACTATATGGATACTCCCTTTTTTGCTTTCTAATAGAGTAGATTATTTGTCTTTCTCTCTATTATATTTTCATCTTCTCTCCTCACATCTATTAAGCCTACTATATCATAATTTATTTTTTCCAATGTGTGTGTTGCTGTTCTATGAGTTTCTTTGTTTTCATCTTTTCCATATGGTTTATATAGTTTATTGATTCCTTTATTTATTATTATTATTATTACCAGTTTTTTAATACATTGGAGGGTAATATGGTCTCCTGCTCCCTTTCCAGATTCATTTCACCTGGCCATCACCTATGTTGTCATCAGAATCTTGCTAGTTTGGTTTATTCATGCCATTGGTTTTTTTGAAGTACTACTTCCTCTCTTTGTTTCCCTTATTTCTAATGGAGCCATTAGTGTTTGTGTTCATATCCTTTTTTATTCTTGTTGTTTTTCTTCTACGATTTTCTTATTTATGAGTTGCATCTTCTGATCTATTTTTCTTCCTATTTTCAACATCTTTACTTTGTATTATGTCTCTATTTTGTTTTTTCATCCTGTACTTCCATTTCATTTTCATTTTAATTTTATTTTCTTGAGCTCATTTTATTCAAATCCCTCTTTTTTCATTTTTCCCTGCTTTTATTATCTTACTAACAGTTATTAAAGTATGTAATTATCACATGTTTTCAGGGTAGTCTTCTTCCAATCTAATTCTTGTACCTTTAAGTTTATTTCTATTTGCCCATATCTTTAGTTTTGGTCTGAGCACTATGAAACTTAGGGATCTTTGTATTATCTTTGCTGAGGTTTCTTACTTTGCTTGTTGTCTCTTTTTACTTCTAAACATCTTGAAAGAATTTTACTATTGTATTTTCCAAATTCCAGCAACTCCGTTGACCTTCTGTATGTACTTTATTATTTACATAAATTGTTAACAAATTGTGATGTTGAACAATATACAATTATTTAAAAAAAACTGGACAGTTCATTACTAGAACATTATAAAGTTTTATTTTTATCTATTCCAATATGTACCGTTTCCTGTAAAGATACATTTCCATGCGTTTGGACTTCTTCTTTCCATAATCAGAAACCAGTTCAATGTAGTCAAATCAGCTTGATACACACAATACTTGATACTTGATATAAAATAAAATTTTACCAAGAGTTTGTTCTTTCTCCTTGTCGTTTCTTGCCTTTCTCTTATTTGCCGTGTTCTGTTTTTATTGACCTTTTTTTGCCTTTTTGTTTCCTATTCTGCTTGTCTTTCTTACTTACTTTCTTCTACTGCAATGTTTATTTTTTTCATGTACTGTTTTTCTTCTATGGTGTTTGCTACCCTTCCTTTGTTTTTTCTGTCTTTGTTTTCTAGTAAAGTTTGTTTTGTTTTTTTTTGCTGTTCTATCTTTTTTTATTGTGTGTTGGGCTCACTTATAATCATTTATTTCATTATTTTTTCTTCCTTTCTCTTCTTTTTCATTTTATTGCCTCTTTTCTCTTGTTTAGTTTTCATTGTTTTTTTCTCTTTTATTTTTAGTTTACTCTTCAAATTTATGATTTTTTTCTCATTTTTCTCTATAGCCTAGAAACTGCAATATAGAAATAGGCCTTTTTAAGTGATTGTAGTTATAAAGTGGCTGCTATCTTATAAATTCTCATCTTAAGTAGAGACTTTAGAAAGGCAAAAATCTTAAACACTTTGTATCTTGGAAATGGTGTATTTTTTCTTAAAGATAGTTTCTAAATTCACTTGATGATTCCTTGCTTCTAGCCGCCCTGTAGAAAGGTTTTTGTTTCAGCTAAACATTCATGTGGAAATTACACTGGTGAAAAGTCTTTCAAATATGCAATCACAATGAAAAGTAACTGTTGAACTTGTATCTGATTAGTGATTAGTATAAGAATGCACATATCAAAACAATTTACAATGCATATTAGAGTAAAATAGTTTGATAATATTAAAAAGCTACTTTTGAGATCATATGATCCTACATCATTAAAATTAACATTTAATAAGAAATCGAATTACATTATTTTCTTAAAGAATGTTGATTAGATTTACAGTTCTACTCCTTGTACAGTGAAAAATGTTTTGTAAGTAAAACATAATTTCATACTACATTCTTGTATTTATTGCTTAACTATATTTCTTGTTATTTCTCTAACAAAGTAGAATTGACTAAAATACATTAGAAAAGAACATTTAATCACCAGATATTTGCCCTTTAAGTTTATCAGTATTGTTTATTAACACTATGTATAAGGAAAACATGCAATTTGAAAGTTTTTTGTAACAATTTTATAAAATAAAACTGTTATAATGCATAATCATTGAATAACACCCATATCCTTAATGCCATACCTTGAGGGTGCACTTAATTCTCTGCCTAGAGGTTTTAAATTTCTCAAAGCAATTTACATTAATAACTTTTTTCATAGAAACAGTGTTATCATCGCTATATAAAAATATTTAAGACAGTTTCAAATGGCATGCTATTTATAATCATAAAATTAATTAATTAGATATTGACAAATTAAAACTTATTTAAATATTTTTACAGCTATGATTCGCACCATTACGACTCCCATGCCTACGATAGCTCTCAAAGTCCATACTCAAGCAAATTTAACACTCAAAATACTTCTTACAATGACACCTACAGTCATTTAGAGAGTCCAGAAAAAGTCAGTTCGTTAGAACGCAACAAGAGAAAGCAAAATATGCTTCTTGGTGAAATAAATGCTTTAGATTCAGCTGTTTATGGTGGAACTAATAGTTATGGTCAAAATACAAATTATGATACCCATCCAAGTTATACCTCTTTCTCAGATAATGCACCTAAATTTGGATCTGTACCGTCTAGTCCTCACCAACAATATGCACCATCAAGCCCACATCAATATTCTTCCGTTGCTGTTAATCAACAATATTCGCCACCCACTAAAATGTATTCAGGTACATCGAGTTTCAAGCCACCAATTAGTGAGACGACAACTCATACAGCTTCTGCAGATACACATCGTTTTTGCCCTACAACCAATGTTACTGCAAAACCTTTCGGTAGTGCAACTAATACTTCACCAAAACCTTTTGGAAGTACATTTAAATATGAACAACCTGATCAACTCTCTAAACCACAGGATTCATTTGGATCGGATTATAAAACTTCTAGTTTTAGTATGCTTGAACCATATGGTGAAGGTTATCGTACATCGGAGTATAGTACAAACGTAACTAAAACACCAGGTGGTTACAGAACTGACAGTTATAAGTATGAGACATATCAATCAGCTTCAAAACCAGTTGATACATTTAGTTCCACAACTGAACAATATTTCACTGCTACTCCACATGAATCATTACAGTTCAGTCCAATTAAAAAAGAATTTGACAGTTTCAAGAATGGTTCTGATTATCAAAGTGCATTCTCTTCCAATGTAGAGGTAATTAATGAACCTCCTGTTATAAGGGATTCAGATTCTCTCGAACAGAAAATGTTGAAGAAATCAGTTAGACAACAAATTATCGAAAAGAAAACAGTAACTACAACTAAAAGCAGTAAACAAGAGTCTTCTACAAAGAATTTTAGATTTGAATAAGATTACAATGCATTGAAGATATTAAGATATTTCATTTAGTTAAGCTCTGCAAAAGTACAAAAAAAGTAGCACAAATTGTTTTTCTTTTTGATTGTTTAATGGCCATATATTATCATTTTTCAATTGTACTTCTCATTTAAAGCTTGTTATCAAAAATGTTATGATATTGTGCAAAGGTAAAATGTTGAGTGGGAATATGAAAACAAAATTTGATAATTGTGAGGTTTGACTCAAGATGATAATTTTTTATGGCCTCAAAGATATTATGAATCATGATGTAACTTCACAATTTTTTAATTTTGTTATGTATGTGCTTTGTCTTGTTTGTAACTGGAGATGTATTTTGAAGTGTCCTTAATTTCATTTATATTATAAATAATGGTGCTAGATTAATAATAATTTGCTTAATAATGTTGTTAAGTTATAACCAAATATATTTTAGAAATGTTTTTAATATATTAATTGTGCCAATAATAATGATGATGATAGTTTAGGCTTATTTGTTCAAGCTGCCTTTTCAATAATGTCTAGATCAGTATTTAAAGATTACAAATACGTAAATATTTTGCATTTTAGTGCCAAAAAAAAAGAAGAAAAATCGTGTACTTTAAACTTTTGGCGATTCTACTTAAAATTATGCCTTGACTCGAAAGTGCTTTGTAGTGATCTTTATATTATGTAAATTAAATCGATGCAAATGTGTACGACTTGAATGTAGAAAGTGCCTATAAGGAAGCATACTTGCCTGCAACTATTGTAATTATAATTTAATTCTTAGCACTGGCATATCTTTAGTTGAGTGCATTTTGATTGAATACTCGATTAAAGATGTGCAATATTTAATTAAAGACTTAATAGTGCCTGGGCAATCTTTAATCAATCACTTTTTAAAACATATACACAATTTTATTATCATTAAGGAATGTTTTAATAATAATTGTATTTTAACATATGTTTAGTATACATTGCATTGTAAAATAAATTTTACTAATTTTAAATGAAATTTTTATTTCACCAACCAACAGGGATATTGTACAACTGAACATACTGCTTTAACCATTTATAAATTGGTTCATAATAATCCAATAGTGGCTTTGCTGTGATGTATTCTTTGCCTGTCAAGATTTTCAGCGTTTTTGACCAATGTTGACTGGAACCAAGCTTCATCATTTCTCTGAAAAATAATGTGTAATGTGTATTTTGGAAGAATAGATTCACTACTATGATACATACTGTAAGCGTTTTCCAGCTTTCTTTGATCCATATATATCACAACGATGTAATGGTAAGCGAAGGTTGATATCATTTTCTAGATCTTCATTATTCCCATATAGTGAGAGTTCACACAAACTATTAAACATTTCCATCTGAATGATACTGCTCAGGAAATATCTACAATTCAAGATTAACAAAGAATAATATATGATAATTACAAATTAAGTAATTGTTAATATTTATAGTAAGTAATGATTTTCTTCAGTAAAAGAATTTTCAATAGTAATAATAATGAATGTCTTTATTTGCCAATAATTAAACAAAATCTAAAATTCTTGAAAGTATATAAACTAGGGTGAAGTTCAGCATGCCCATAGCTAAGGGACTAGCTGTTCTATCGACCGACAACTTTTCTGCTATTGAACAGGTGGATATTCAGATGTGAATTTTTATCTGTGGATTTTTCTTAATTCTTTATTTTTTCCTTTTATTTAGTTTGAAAGGTAGCTACAGTGTATATTTTACAATAACTTCTTAATGATGAACTATTCAAGAGAAAGTAAATTTTGATTGTATTTGATAAAGACAAGCCACTTTCAATTGCAAACTATGAAAAGCAGAAAAATGAATTTTGCAGCAACATTACAAATTAAACAGAATCTAATGACAAATTATTCTAGTTTTATTTGGACATTAATATTGAAAAGAACAATGAGAATAGTAGAATACCTCCAAATACATGTTATGTAGGACATAACAGTTATCTTTTGTGTATAAACGTGATTGCATTGAATGAGCAACTTTTTGTAGAAAAAGAACTTTATAAATGTTATCGTATTTCAGCTTTAAAATTATTCAACAAAACAATTTTATGATTTATTATTATACCAGTCTATATTTTTCGTAAGAGTAAATATTAATTTATTTAATAATTAATTAATTAATTATTTCGCAGGTTATACCTAAAAGACTATTGATTTTTCTATTGTTCGATCCTTGGTCGGACACTATTGCTTTTACATTTAGGCCACAACGAGCAAGTTGTTTCAAATGATTCAATAATAATTTATGCAAACGTGTGCCTAACATAGGGTCTGAAGATATATAGTATGACAAAGGCAATTACCAATTATCATAGTACCAGAAGTACAACAGTAGCATAAGCGTTACAACAAACTAATTTGAGTTCAGACTATCGAATTAGACGTGCAACTAAACTAACACCTGTTGTAATGACTAAAGTTACTTACAGAAATACAGTAAATTGTTTATTATCAGGGCCGGTTGGAAGTTTTGCGGGGCCCAGGACAACATTTTGCGGAGCCTTTAAAATAAGAAAGAACACACTGCTTTTTCAGACATAGCATAACTCATTTATTTTAAATATTTAGAAAAAATTAGAAATTTTATTTATTCTGAACATGTCGATACAAAGAATTAATTAAACCCGGCTCTTCAGCCGGCCCTGTTTATTATCTCTGTTCCGTTTCTCTAAATTTTTCCTTAACCCTGCAACAAATCACATCTGGATTCCACCATGCAACAAAAGGATAAAAGCATTCCGTTATTCTAAAGGGGTAACAGTAAAACATGACAAAAGGAACTTGTCTGCCAAAAGCTTATTTCTTTTAGTATACAGTTTAAAAGTATTCTTTTAAAATAAACCTATAAATTACTTGCTCTTACATTCAATAGGTATTTTTACATCATATCCTTAGAAATCGCTTTTTCGGGAATAAGTAGTTCAGTATCTAGTTTATTTTAGTTATAGCAAAGAGTATACTAAGTTATAATAGGTTAGTTGTAAGTATATTTCTGTGTTTGCTACATTTAGGAATTTTAATTTTAAATTATTTTGTGTTTTCATGTACGCTATAATTACAAACAATAGTAGTTAGCGAATTGAAAAAGGATCAATTTCTAGGTACTTCATTTTTCGCTATGGCAAAACGATTTTGAAGATTTGTCATTATGATTAATTTATATTACGTTATCAAGATTTTAATATAAATGTTTACATATTCTTAAACCTCTTCCGCTAATTCAAAAATGATATTTGTAAACAGAAAAATCTCTCAAAATATTAGAGTATATTAGAAGCTATATTAGTTAAATCATATATCTATCTTTCTTGTACATTTGTAGTCTCTTGTCTGGCGATGACTGTTTACAGATGTGATTTGTGTCTTGAATGCGACCCTAGAGTGTGTTTCTAAGCTTGTAGGTGTGCGTATAAGATAACCCTGAAACGAGTAGAGACATCTACGTATCAGGGAAGTCAGTACTAGACACAGGGTTGTGTATAGCTGGTTCTCTAAAATCCCTATTTACTCTAAGGTGTTACTTAATACCCAATATATGTTGCAAGCTATACAGGGTGCAGCAAAACCTACTCTAAGAAATTATTATATTGATGAACATGGAATTCCTATGTTGTATCCCACCTCACTTGCATCAAGAGATGAAAGAAGTAAAAGAACAACTGAAGAAATCCCAATAAGTGATTGAAAGACTTAAGGCTGAATTAAGCTACTTCAAGAAAATCTATAAAAGAGATACAAGTCTGACCAATTCCAAAGAGGAACAAATAGACGTGAAGTACCCAACAATGAAACCACATGGCAATTGCCTAAGACTAATCGAAGTAAAAAGAGAAAGACAGCAGAATCCCCAGAGAAAGTTGAAGTTAGTCCAACTAAAGCCCGTTCTAAACCAGTGAGGAACTAAAAGCCACCCCTAGTTGTAATTAGCCAAGTAAAAGATTTCCAAGCACTAAAATATGAAATAGAGAAATTACCAATACCACTGTAGATGGCCTATATGAACAATGGGTAAGTTAAAGTTAATGCTGAGCAACTAGATCATTATAAATTAATAATCAAGAAAGCAACAGCCATAAAACGAAAGTGGCACTCCTATGAAAATAAAATGGAGAGAAAAATCAAAGTGACAGCTAAAAACATCCATCTTTCATGCAAAGAAAAAGAAATATGTGAAGAATTAAAACAAAAAGGATTTAAAATCATCAACGTCATCTAAAGACGGAAAAAAGTAGATGGAAGAATAACATTTGATGCAATAGAAGATATCAATAAGATTTAAAAATTACAAAAAAAATACAAAGTCTTCTCCACGAAATTTATTCAAATTAATACATAAATTAAATTATACTGCTTGCTTACTGGCTATTTGGTTAAATCGTTTCGCAGACATATCAATAAGATATTTGCCCTAGATGCCATCAATTATATTAAAGTAAGAATTGAAGCTTTGAGAAAGAGTAAATTAATTCCTCAATGCAAAAAATGTCTGCGCTATGGGCATATGAAAGAATATTGTCATAGTGATGAAATCTGCAATCATGACGCCAAGGATTGTACCAAATCTAGGGAACTCCCTGCCAAATTCGCCAACTGTGGTGAAACACACAAACTACAGGGAATGTCTAATTGCAAAAAAACCTGCAAAAGAAATACAGAAGCCAACATGGAGGACTTTCACCTCAAACAAAGTAAAAAATGAAGCATTCTTTATCCGGATTGCGCAAGACAAGAACCAATCTATCACTGAAGTCAGTCGAACCCCTGTAAATCAAGGCTTGGAGATTAAACAAATGTTGCAAACCATGATGATGTTCACACAAGTAAACAGCAGGCTTGATACTCTAGAATCCAGGGTAACTGTAGTGATTCCTGAAAGAAAATCCATTAATGGATAAGGGTATAAGAATTGCTTTATAGAATGCTAATGGCATTCTGTTTAAAAAAGCAGAGCTAGAAGTGTTTCTATGGCTTACTTGAAGCAAATGCAGCCAATTTGTTTTTCAAGCATTAATCAACTATCTTGAAAAATAGTTTAATTTCGATGAAACAAATTTAGCAACTTGTGCCCCTTTCAGTTTACTGAAAGTACCCATATTTAACCAATTTAATCAAATCGTAGATATATAGGTAAAACATCTTTCAATGAACTGACAGAAATTAAAGAAGCAATCTATAGGTATACATAAAAAGTCTGTATGTACCAGAGCAGAAAACAAAAAGAAAGGAAAAATGAGGGAATCCAATTCATTTTAAAAAGCAAGAAAGGCAGAAGGTAGAAAGTGAAAAGTATATGGATTCTAAGGTTGAGATGCAGAGTAGATTAGGTTAAAGATGCATTGATGGGTTATTACACATTATGTTACATCATTTTTACAAAATTTAGACCTTTCTAATTTATAATTGCAAATAATTCTAGTCCAACTCTTTGTAAATAGTTATTCTATTTCGATAGAGTGACACAAACGAAAGCGACTCAGATAAACTGAATCTTTAATGGTACTAGTTGGGCTATTACCCAATCTATTATGTCGTGACGGCGATTGTTCGTAAGCAACGTATGAGACTGAAATAGTATTTCTCACACGGTTGTTACTGTTAAGGGCTCTACTTTGCTACAAATTTCTTTATTGATTATTTCTTCCAGAGGCGAAGATTAGATAGTGGTTGAACAGATATTTGCGAAAAATATATATACTACGTTATGCCACTGGAAAATTGACTACTTTGTCAGAAAAAGTTCCTGTTGTATTTTTCTCAAAGGTCGCGTCTTTTTTTGAGTAAAACATAGGTTTGTGATGTTTGGGGATAAGGGAAATATTCAGATGGAATTCTTGTATGCTTATTACAATGTCGCCTCAGTACTGTAATCCTCGTTTTTCTTCCTTATTATCTCCGAAAGAAAT
>VTPC01004287.1:0-26371 GCA_011009095.1 Ignelater luminosus
GAAAGCTGTATTAAAGAATTTTGTTTAGTAATACTTAACAGCAATTTTAACTATTTCAAATCAGTTAATGATGTCTTTTTTATTTTTTGCCACAAACATTTTGTAAAGCAAAGACAAATCAAATTATTTTACCGTATTCTACATCTTCGTGTACGTTTCTGGCATAAAAAGGCACTGATGGATAGATTCTTAACGTCTCTTTAATAACCATCTCTAAATATTTCATTTCCTGTAATTCTCTGTGAGTTGCAGGTCTGTCTTTATCAGCAGCAAAGATGGATCTTAGTTCTTCCACAGCTTTCTCCTGAAAGTTAGTAATTACGTCATAAAATGCTTTATTTAATTATATTCTAAGTTACCTGAACATCTGGATTTTTAGCAAGAGCGTAGAGGGCGAAAGCTACTGCGGATGACGTAGTATCGTGACCCTAAAGCAGAAATTGTTTTATTTATAATATCATCTATTTCTATGTATTTTTATTATTATTTCTGTTTAAAGTAATGATTTTCAATAAATAAATAATGAATTTGACTCATATAGTCAAATACTCCCCTCAAACATAAATGTATCCACTTCCTCTCTTATCTCTTCATCAGTCATAGATTGACCGTCTTTTCTATATTCTAATAGTAAATCCAAGAACGTCTTTCTTTTCTTTCTGCCAATATCATCTTCGTCTAACGCAACTTTATCATTATGACCATTGCTTTTTATTATTTCTTGTTTTCTAGATTGTATTACAGAGTTTGTATATCCATGAAGAATTTTAAGAGCTTCAGTTTCTTTTTGATAGTCTTTGGAAAAATAATAAAGACTATCAACCTTTTTCAAGGCCGAAAACGCCCTATCCATAACAATTCTAGACATCTCTTTTACACTGAATACGTATTTAGATTCAGAATCATCTTGGGCATTTACTTGTGTACCCATAGAGGTAGCTAGAAAGAAAAGTACAATTACTAGAAGTCCAACATAAAAGGGGGAAAATTTGTTTAACGTAATATGAAACAGCAAAATATTTCCATGATTATTAAATATTAATAAATAAATACGCTAATATGTACTATGATAAGCTAATAAAGTTTCGGAACTAAAATTAAATAATCAAAACAGCTGGCTTATTAAACAGTTTACAAATCAGACTTACCACAAATAACATCCAAAGAACATAGTGTAACGTAAGGGTATACATCAACAGACTTTCTTCCAATTTCCCGCTCAAGTTTCTTTACTAGTATATTACCATAATGATCAAATACGTCCACAAACTGTTCTAAGATTTGAAAATGAAAAGCTGGAGTAAGTATCCTTCTATGTTTCTTCCACTTAACACCTGAAAAATATACCTATTACTTTGTTTCCACAACTGGTTTTCATTTGCAAAACCTACCTCCGCTAGTTAAGAGTCCTGTTCCCAGCCACCTGTGAATATACCTATACTCGGTAGATTTTTCTAAAATTTTTGTTGAACCAAGGAGGTATTCCAGGAATTTAACGTTGCTTATTACTACAAATGGTGCTGTAAATCCAAAGTATAGCTTGTAAATGTCACCGTATTTTTTACAATTATCCATAAGAACGGGCAGAATGTCTGAAAATAAAATAAGTTTAGAAATATAGTTTATAGTCGTGTCTCAGAGAATATTGTTTTTTCATAAGACGTAATTAGCGAAGGGATTCATAAATAAATGGAATATAAACGTAACTGCAAAAGAGTAAAGTGAAATTATGTTCTATTTGCAATTGTGTGATATTTCCGGAACCGAACGTGATAAAAGTATAAAAACATGATGTAACAGAAAATTCATGTAGGCAGAATATCTAACAAACCAATTTAAGATAGTGATTAGGCCAAGAGAGGTTCCGATAATACAAAACTATATTTACAAAGTCTTGGATAATTAAATAACAAAGATAATAGTTATGAACTTATTAGATTGAGAGATTATATCAGGAAAACATGAACGAGTTCTACGCGGAAAACTTAATTTTTCTCAAAGTAAACTTGCTGCCAAAATAGTTGCAGGTAATTATTATGCTACATTCGAATTTAAAATAACCTTGGACAGTGAATCGCATTGGAATGTTTACTTAGATATTAAATTCTTCTTATGCTAGAGCAGTTCGATTGATATGATTTTGTACTATTATTTTGGTTAAAAGTGTTATAGCAAGTGTACAATTAATTATTAATTGTACTTATTTGACGTATAATTAGTTAGCTAATTAATTAATTAACTAATATTGTCACTATTTTTCTTCCTTGTCTCTGTTTTAAACTTTGCTTAAGTTCCCTTGTATGCTTTATTTTATTAGGAACATGTGATTAAAGGCAATTGCTTAAATTAAATAAGGGAAATTGAAAAATTATTTTATTATAATAATTTATGTTTTAGTTAGTAACATGCCATCAATGCACTGAAATTTAACAAGGGAGTCTATTTAAGTCGCATCACGGATAGAAGTTTAAATTTGTCTTAAATGCATATATCATTATTCGATTGATCAAGATGGTTAAATGTAATTCCTAGACTATATATATTTTTTTTTGTTGATTTTATACCAGAAAAGGTCCGTTGGTAGAAAACCATCAAAATACAATTATATTAGCATAGTTTGTTTCACTGCTGTAAATAACATTTACGAGAAGACCATCGTAACCAGTAGTTCCTTCAAAGAATTTGTATATTTGTACTTTATTACAACGGAAGGCCGTGTTATAATTTATGCCTTTTAGCTAAAAAAAGAAAAAAAATTCTTACTTACCTCTAGTTGATGCAAATTGTAAAGCATTTCCAAGTATTGGCAATGGGCGAGGCCCTTTATATTTTCCCAAAAATTTCTCATATTTATAATAATGTAGTAACCATGAGGTTAGTAATACAACAAAAACACTAATCACGAACAGCGCAATCATCTCGAAATTTGTGGATGTAATGATTTGGTAATGAACTTGTTAAAGACCTTGTATCAATCTTGCTTTTCATGGTTCATGCATTTAAAGCGTAGTTTACACGTTTAAATTTCAGTTGATTTTCTTCACCGTACAGTTGAAATCGTTTATATGTTATGTAACTTAGTACATCGATTAATTTACTCTTAATCTTTTTTTTGCGTAATATAGTTTTTTGATTTCTTTAAATAGTCTTTTAATGTTCGTTACTTTTTAGAAACGTAAAAACAAGTGTTTATTTTTTTATCGTTTCCCATTTTCGAGTTATGGCAATAAATATTCGACTCGGCATCGAAAATTCCACTCGGTGGATTGTTAGGGTTTTTAATATTGTCCGCCTGTAAACTGAAGTAAATTATATGACGTAATGAAAATTAATGGTAATTTATCACACTGCACGGCAGCTGTAATATCAGAAGAAATATTGTGAAGATAAGGTGTTACTAGTAAGTATAGGCGCTATCAGCATATACCTACCTGTAGTTACACTGGCCGGAGAGAAAAGAAGAAACAAACACACACATGTAAAAGATAATATAATACATTATATAATGATGAATAAGCTAATTCAATGTAATATCAGCATTAAAAACCAGATAATTACATGATAAACAAAATAAATATTAATAAAATTACAAATGGTCGGCTTGTAAATAATAATGAACGATCAGGGCTGTAGTTAGACAAAATCTTACTGTAGGCAAGGCGGCATTTTTGCGCTTCCCTCCTCCCCATAGAGATTAGGGTTGTATGAGACAGTCTTTCTTGAGACATAACCGATCTTAAAAAGTGTTCAATCAGTTGTAATTTGGAAAACGATATTTCACATGAGGCAGGTACAGTTAAAAATATTTGTATTGCTGTAGAAAAATTGGGATACTCAACAAGTAAATCAAACATTCAAATTTTCAAATATTGGCTTTGAAATTTGAAAAGCTCCTCGGCCTGGAATGTGAAACTTTCAGCTTCTTGCAGAAACTCGTCGGGATCTAAGTTCCTCGGATATTTTATGCACAAATCTTTAATACACTTTTCTATGCCGCTGAAGTTTATTTTTAAAACGACGCACCATTTAAAAACTCAAAATCAACTTAGAGTTCATTTAATTTTTCGTAATTATTTGCCTTTGTTTGACATCTAGAGTCAAGTTAGAGTCAGTTCCAAGCTCTTCAGGCAGGTATTCTATTGATTTTCGTTTTAGGCACTTTTTTGAGTTCTATGGGAATATCACAATTCTGGCATAATTATCCTTAGCAGCTCTCTCAGTTTTAGCAAAACAGTCGTTTCTGTAACTCTTGATTTCTTCCAGTAATCCTTTGATATATCTGCACATTATGTCAACAGTCACATTCTTCTGTTGTAGCAAAAGATTTACTTGATTAATTTTTTTCAAAACAGAATACCAAAAAACCAAAAGAATTACAAATTCGAAATTTTTCATGTCCTCAAAGTAAATGATTGTATTAATTATCTCCTGTAAAAGTACTAGAAGGTCTTTGAGTCGAGTGGTGGCTGTTCCTAGGGCAAATGTTCTCGAAGACCACCTCGTGTCACTAAATCCTTCTAATGTTAATTTCAACGAACGTTTAAGTTTATCCCATCTGATTGTAGAGTGTACAGAAAAATTAAAAAGGTTTTGGATTATTCCAAAAAAAGGCGATTATGTCATAGTAATTGAGGCACTTTGTAACGCACTAAATTTAAATTGTGTGCTGAACATGAAACAATATTCTAATTTTTTCTGCAATTTATGTGTCCAATTTTTTAACGGTTTTTCTCAACGCCTCATTGTTTTTATGCAAAACAGAATTGCATCCAAAATGCAGTTTAAAATATGTTTTCACTTCTCCGTTTCTGAAATAATTATTGTTTTGGATTTCTTCAGTAACGAAGTAATTTTAGCCAATATTCACTTGAAAGGTTTTTAAGTCGTTAAGGCGTTTTTTATGGGAAGCCGAATTTTCGGGCGATTTTATTGTGAAGCCAATGTTACGCCGCGCCGGTCCCTAAATCCTGCTCCCGGTACAGAGAATTGGGTACTAGTCCAAACCACAAACAAGGAAAACAATAAACTCTATCGCGTTCTATACAGTAAAAAATTCAATTCCTGTGAACACTATCTCCACTTGGTACATTGCGCAGAAAGATTTTTTAGAAAACTGTCTATTCCTTGTTATAGGATAGCACTCTAAATGATCTCCACGTACAGGTCCTTTTACTATCAAAAGTCCGAAAAAGTCCTTATCTCGTTTTCAACTTACCCCTTAGAGAATCCTAAACATGTGTTGAGTATTAAAACTTACATAGTATCCTTGTAACAGTCATAAATTCCTTAAAAATTCAATTCGTACTGCTACTGCTCATGTGTTGTTTAAAAGGGCACAAAAATTGTAAGGAACGGCTAGATTTAAACTGACAAATTATTTTTATTATTGTCTTTTATTTAGTTGCGTTTCTTTTAGTACGAAGAAATTACATTTTTCCCTTGCCTCTTGCGCCCCTAGGCAGGTGACTACGCTGCCTATCCCTAGTTACGGCCCTGTGAACGATCCTCGGAAGTATTTTCAAAATCTTAATGTAAAATAGAATTATTGCCAGGTGTAATACACAATAATGTGTGTAAGTGAATCATTAAGCTCCCAGCAGGTCGAAATTTTGACCCAATGAAACAGAGATTGAAAGTTTTTACAACCAGCTAAGAAGTCACTAAATCGTTGTCCAATTAAAAAAAATAATTAATTTGTAATCTGAGTAAACTGAGTAGCTGTAAATTACAAGAATGCTCCAAACTAATAAGCAAAAATTACCCGATAACTTGAGGTAAGTTAAAATAAACTCCAAATTACTTCAACAGCGTTGTGCAGTTCAATTAAAGGTAGGAGAAAATTGTCCTAAGGTGCCATTTATTATAATCTACCATATTGGAGTAATATTCCATTTTATAGTTAGTTAAACTCTTAACGCAGTGTAAAATATAAATTAAAGGTACGTTTAAAATTTCAATCCTGCACGGGATACGCAGACGTCAAAACAGCGGGGCAATCTTCCCTGTTTAGGAATCAAGTAGTACCACAAGGAACGTAAAATACCACAGGCTGCATTTTATACTGTAATAAAATCCGACATTCAGGTGAACAGAGGTTGCAAGTTCTTCAAAATTCTTGTTTAAAATTAATTTATGGAATAAGAAGGAATCAAGATACATCACATAAGTTATTAATAGAAAAAATCGAAGATTTTTGCATGCAGCTTGTTTGTACCACCGTATACTTAAAAACAAATTGCCACCATATCTCTATAATAAAATAACTTATCGAAGAGATGTACATAATCTTAATTTGCGTTATAGGGATTTACTTACTCCTCCTCTGCATAATACTGAACGCTTCAAGAAATCATTTTCTTACCAAATTGTCAAGCTCTACAACAATTTACCGCTATGTTATAAGTCTTTGAGTAGAAATAAATTTAAAATTGAATTACATAAATTACTGTTTACTTATTAACTTAGATTATCTTGTATTTTTTTTTACTTTTATTATTACTAGCTGTGTATGTCTTGCAGGACCAATCATTTTTTTTAAATGGCAGATTAATGTGTTGTTATATAAATACCAGAACTAATTCAGTTTTAGTTTAGTTTAAGTTTTTTGAAAGAGTTAGATGGAAGAACAGCGGAGTCAGTTTCCAGCTGAATCTGACCCTGTTTTATCTCTATTTAAATTTGTATTTTATTTTCTTTTTTCTTATAAAGACCAGTTTATTATTATTATTATTATTATTTGAACGCTAATAACCAAAAAAACAATAATAAAGTTTAATTAACATTGTAGGAAACTTGCTTACTTGCAATTAACACCTTTTTCTAGCTGTATTATAATCTAATACACTTTGTGGTTTCAGAACGTGGTGTTTGTTACAAAGTTTATTTATGTTCACAAGGTCGGCGTTATGATTTTCGCATGTTATTATAAAACAAACAGCATGATTGTTCGCCCATTTTATAATTTTTATTGGTCTTTCTTGCAACCCATATGTGTTACCTTTTCTAGTCTTTTCCTGAAAAAATAATTTCCGAAAGCCTCTTCTACACAGGCGTGTTTGATATCTCTATCTCTATATCTCAAAACATAAGTTTTGCATATAAGTAGATACGATTATGAGATGCATATGTAAGAAAGAAATAAAGAATTTATTAGAAACTTCAAGAGTAAAAAAAAATGTACAATATGAGTAAATCGAAAATCACTTGGATAGATGTAAATGGAAACTGCAAAATAAGGTATTATACAAAAATTAAAATCCAAAATAAGCGGAAAAGTACAAATACAGGACGAGAGTTGTACTGGACAAGAAGAGGAAGGTGAAGCAGCACCTCACCAAAGAAGGGAGGAGAGCGGTAAGCTTACTAAAGCAAGGCAGCTCGATTAAGATTTTTCCTGCTGACAAAGGACACGGAAACTTACAAACGTAAGATCCAAGAACTACTAGTAGACACGGGCGAGTAGAAATTACCCCCTAAAGATCCTACGCAGTCAATAGATCGACAAATATACCAAACGCTGTTCAAACATAAACAGGAGCTCTCGTTCCAAGAAAAAAGCAAATTGACTTCACATTGTAGTAAGCCGCCCAACTTGTACGACCTGCTAAAGATACACCTCTGAGACCGATTGTGAGCTCGAGAAATTCCTCTTGTCATGAACTGACCCGGATTTCTGTTGGACATAATAACTCTACTGGCGGGAATACCGTCAGCAGTCAGAAACACTGAACACTCTGTCGAAACAATTAGAAACGTAAGATTAGACACTAATGCCGTCTTGGTTAGCTATGATATAGTCAGCCTATTTACAAATTCCCCAATATATAAGTCTCTAAATATCGTTAAAGGACGACTGAAAAATGGCCGCACCCTAGAAGTACTAACAAACTTAGACGCAATAATAGAGCTGCTTAGAATATGTATCGAGATGACATACGAGTATTTCCAATTAGGCAGCAAATTTTACGAGCAGGAGTTTGGTATGCCAATGGGTTTACCACTCTCTCCAATTATGAGCATTATCTTCATCAAGGACTTTGAGCAGGAGGTGATATCTCAGATTCAAGTAAAACCTAAATTCTAGCTAAAGTATGTCGATGACATCTTTGTGATGGAACTGAAGAACTTGACAGCTTTCTACACTTCCTCAATAATCACGGTCTTTCAATCAATTTTACAATAGAAATGGAGTCTAGACAACAACTACCGTTCCTGGACGTCTTGATTCAAAGGTACAGGGACACGTTTACAACGATCGTGTACAGGAGATCTACGCACATAGATAGATACTTGCCCTACGACTCCAACCATCACAGAAGTCTGAATATGAGCGTCGTATGATACCCTTATGATAGAGCGAAAACAATATGCTCTAGAAAAGGAGACCTAAAAAAGGAGAAGGAAAGGATAGCTTAAACCCTTAGAACCGGGGTCCCCAACCTTTTTGTATCTAAGAGCACATTCAAGAATATCGGTCGAACGTAGGGCACTATTTATTTTTTCGAAGTAAATTTATAGTTGCACATAATAAGTAGTTAGTAAATATGTTACACAGAATACACAAAAAAATATTTAATTCCAAAAATATAATTTTAACGTAGTAACAAAGTTTACTTCTTCCTCTTACAAAGGCATATTGCCTGTTCCGTTTCGGTTGCCTCGAGGGCATCCTTGTGATGTTGATTGCCAGTTGCCCTGTCATCTTTTTGGTGGTCGTCTGATGAGTCTTTTACCTTGTGGTTTGTTGTTTCTGACGATTTTGGCTAATCTATCGTCTACCATTCTTGTCACATGTTAGTTCCACCCTCTTCTTTGCTTTCTTATCCATCTCACAATGTCGTCTTGTTCTTGTCTTGTTTTTATTTCACTGCTTTTTTGCCAACAGTGTACATGGTGTAAAAATTCTTTATAAAAAATATAAATCTCAAAGACAATGTGATCTTTAGCACTGCATTTCATTGGCCATTGTTCATAATTAGGATAGTATGATGATGTTCCTCCTTGTAAGCAATCATCAAGATGTTCATCTTTAAGTCGAGATTTGTACTTTGATTTTATGATATTCATTGTTGAAAACAATGATTCACACAAGTACATAGGTGTATACCTATGAAATGAGACTTTTTTTTCAATTTTAAACGTTTATTAACAAAAAATGGTTACAAATTTAATCTTCAAAATAATAGCCATCGCTAGCGACACATTTTACCCATCTCTCAGGCAATTTGTGAATGCCGCGCCAAAAAAATTGGCCGTCTTTGGCCGCAAACCAATCATCGAGCCATTTTTTGGCTTCTTCGTGAGAATTGAAGCGCTGCTTGGAAAGTGCGTGGCCCATCGATGCAAACAAATGATAATCGGAAGGCGCCAAGTCTGGTGAGTAAGCCGCATGCACCAGCGGTTCCCAATCATACGTCTCCACCAATTCCCGGGTCGCTCTTGTTCGATGTGGTGGTGCATTGTCATCAAGAAAAATTACTTTGTGACGCCGATCGGCATATTCTGGGCGTTTTCGGTGTATAGCGCTGTTCAAATCGGCCAATTGTCGTTGGTAGCGTGCACCGTCAACTGTTTCACCTGGTTTTAATAGCTCGTACCAAATCATACCATGCTGATCCCAGAAAACACACAGCATTGCCTTGCGGCCGAAGCGATTTGGTTTGGCCGTTGATTTTGGCTTGTGGCCGGGCGGACCATACGATCGTTTACGCTTGGGATTGGAGAAATACACCCGTAACGATTTGATGCAAAAAAGACTTCCTTTTGAACCGGAAGAGCAGCATTTCACAAGTGGTTTTTCGGTTCTCTTGCTGCCTTTCAGTCAGTTCATGCGGCACCCATCTTCCGACCTTTAAAATCATGCCCATGTCTTTCAAACGTTTGCAAATGGTTTTTTGGGTCACTCCCAACTGCTCTGCCATCATTTCTTGCGTTTGGCCATCATCTTCATTCGACAATGCTTGCAATTCGGTGTCCTCAAACTTTTTCGGTGGCCGGCCACGTTCCTCGTTCTCCACGCTAAAATCACCACTTCGGAATTTTTCAAACCACCTGAAGCACTGTGCTCTGCTTAGAGCATGTCCACCGTAAGCTTCTATAAGCATTTGATGAGCTTGAGAAGCGTTTTTCTTCAATTGATAACAGAAAATCAACGATGTCCGCAAATCGTAGTTTGAAGGCACGAAATTCGACATTTTTAAGAGCGAAAAAAATGCGTTGTTGTATGAAACATCACAAACAATGAATTGAATATTGTTGACAGATGACAGACGAAAAAAATAAGACATTTGGGACAGTTTAAAAATACTCCTAGCGACATCTGTGGTCTAATAGCTGAAAGTCTCATTTCATAGGTATACACCTGGTATGTGGAACCGAAAAACCATCTTATCTTGTATGACGCTTTTTTCAAGAATGAAAATTTGTTTCTGTCAACTATATTCAAGAAGTACATTGGATGTTAGAACAATGTGGTTCTGAAGATCCAAATTTCTAGCTCCACTTCTTCTGTCCTTATTTGAACAAAACATTTACTTGGTAATTAAAAGAATTAATAAAAAACCGTTGAAAACGGTTTTCAAACTGATGTTGAAGTAATTGAAGGTTGATAACAATGTTGATAAGTTAATTTCGGCATTGCCTATCATTTTTGCATATTTGGGACTTCATCTGCAGATGTGATATCCACAAAACCAGTTTAGCTTTAGACGAGTTTACAGATTCAATCATTATAGCTATATGTTTGTCCTTCCCCTCCAACTCCAAGTTTAAATATGTTAATTCAATCTTTTCATTATGTCTGCGATAAAAACCCACATCCACTAGCCAGCGAGAGTCTGTTAGTTCAACAAAATTTTGTTTTTTAGTATTGAGATAATTTTTTATTTCTTCATATAAATTTACAAATCTTGCAAGAACTTTGCCTTAATGAGCCAACGCAGTTCAGTGTGCACAAGGAGATTACAATCTTCAGGATTTTCTAGTAGGGTCTTGAAAAGGCAGTGTTGCAAAGAGGCTGCTCGAATAAAGTTTACTATTTTTGTAACTACTTTCATGACGTATCCAAAAGGTAGTATTCTACCACACAAAGATTCCTGGTAGCTAATACAATAATACGACATAAAGTTTGGAAATGATTTATCTTTCTTGCAAAACGCAATAAATCTATTGATATTACCAACCATTGCTGGTGCCCTTCAGTAGTTATCGCCGACAGCTTATGCAGAGGCATATCTATCGACTCTGCATATGTTCGAAATATGTTATACATTTCCTCACCTGTTGCTCTTCCTTTCATCGGTAATATTTTTAACTGCTAACTGTGCTGTGTCTGATATATCTCTAGACTCGTCAAATTGTAGTGAAAACCAGTTACATATTTCCAAGTCATTTTTTAACTGAATTGGCGTGTCTGTTGAAATGGTATGTATTTTTCTTGTGATGACGTAATCTCACGTTTGTTAGCAAATCCTTCAAATAACCAAACAAATACGCGTAATATTTCTCTAATTCTCATTCATTACTGAATATCAGAAAATCTGAAAAAATCTTTGCATAACATTTTATTGAAAACTTAATTTTTTTATCGTGGTCGTACAGCGGCAGGCACAAGTAAAACGGTCGCCGAGCGCCATGGTGCCCGCGGGCATAGGGTTGGGGTCCCCTGCCTTAGAGAAACTGTAGAGCAACTAACTTAATACCTGCAGCTAACCTAACGTCCGAGAACAACCAAAACACGGAGAACAGAACACGCAAAGATGATGTAGCTGACAGATAATGCACAGCTGTCATCCCGTATGCATCTTCGGTCAACTCCAAAAAATCGGAAACAGGTACAACATACGCACGGTATTTAAATCTTCGCGGACGCTTAGGAAAATGATGACCAAAAGCAAACCCAGCAACGAAGACCAGCAAACGAAGAACTGTGTCTACAACGTTCTATGCGAGTGTAGTGGGGCATACATAGGAGAAATGGTCAGACCCCTACCTTGAGACTTGAAGAACACAAAAATAAAATCAAGAAGGGAGAAACCAATAAATCGAAAATTGCGGAACACAAATGGGGTGTAGATCACCGCATGCAATGGGATAATGCACAAATAGTGGCCAAAAAAGAAAACAGAACTCGTAGAAAACTGAAAGAGGCCACATACATTAACGCTAACCGAAGAACCAATAAGCCAGGCTTGCTTAGAAATAAACCCAAACATGCACTGTAACCTATTGCGCATCCAGCTACGAAAATGCAACTTATATAGAACTTATAAAACTATATATAAGTAGACCGCTCCGGTAGCTCAGTGGTTCAAGCATCCAGCGTAGTAATCAAATTAGCGATTATGGTCTCTGGATCGAATCCAGGTGAGGTCAAAGATTTACGAGAAAAAGTAAATTGAAAATGCAAAATAATAAACCAACAACCGATCGGTTAAAATAACAACCATTTTAGTTGGTGGAAAGTTGATCAGTAATGGAAACACTCTGAGAGTTGCTCCAGTTTTACCATGTTACAACGTCATGGATTTGATTAGTCCTTTTTTAATTTATGCACTTTCTCCAATTTTAGACCTAAGTGTGTATACAAAAATAATTGAAAGATGGATATACTAAACTGATTTATTGACATAACCAAAACAATAAAACAATACTAAAAGTTGGTACAATATATGTTTTATAAGTTTCTCTTCCTCAACTGCACGTGCATCCCAGTCGCTGATTTTAAAACGCTTTCAGATGCAAGTACAATTTTATGTTCAGGAACTTCTAATAATTCATAATTTCTTAACACTTTGGCTAGCAAAGACTTCATTTCCAACATTGCATACTTTTGCCCTGAAATTAAGATTACTCAATTAATTAACGCTTATTTACAGTTCCAAGTTAAAAACGTAAGCTGTGTAACTGATTCCAGAGAACTTTTGATTGTTTGAAAGATTTACCTATGCAATTTCTAGGACCAGCACTAAATGGTACGTATGCATAAGGGGAGCGACCCACTTGATTCTCTTGTGTGAACCTTTCTGGATCAAAACGTTTTGTCTCAGGAAAGGTTTCTGCATCTCTATGTAAACCGTATGCAAATATCATGAGATTTGTACCTTTGGGAATTATACCTCCATCTAAAAATATACAATATACATATACTTATATGCCACATAGGATGTATTTCAATTTTTGACACAATTTGTTTTATTTTACAACAAATATTTTGTAAATAGAAACAAATCAAAGCACCTTACCGTATTCTACATCTTCATGTACGTGTCTGATATAAAAAGGCACTGATGGGTAAAGCCTTAACGTCTCTTTAATTACCATTTCCAAATATTTCATTTCTTGTAGTTCTCTGTGAGTTGCAGGTCTATCTTTATCATCCCCAAAGATGGATCGTAGTTCTTCCACAACTTTTCTCTAAAAGTCAGCATTAAAGTCGTGATGCCAAACTATTATCTAGCATAGTATTACATTTATTTCTTATTACGTCACGAAATGCATTATTTAATTATATTTTAAGTTACCTGAACGTCTGGATTTTCAGCAAGAGCGTAAAGGGCGAAAGATATTGCAGATGCTGTTGTATCATGACCCTAAAATAGAAACTCCTCTATTCATGACCTTTTATTCAAAATATCGTATTGTATATTTTTTGGCAGTAAAACAATTAATAAATTTAACGCTAAGTAATTCAAACACCCACCTCAAACATAAATGTATTCACTTCCTCTCTAATCTCTGCATCAGTCATAGATTGACCGTCTTTCGTATATTGCAGTAATATGTCCAAGAACGTTTTTCTTTCTTTTCTGCCAATATCATCTTCACCTAATGCAACTTTATCATTCTGACCATTATTTTTTATTATTTCTTGTTTTCTAGACCGTATTACGGAATCCGTATATCCATGAAGAACTTTAAGAGCTTCGGTTTCTTTTTGATAGTCTTTGGAAAAATAATAAAGGCTATCAATTCTTTTCGGTGCTGAAAACATCCTATCCATAATAATTCTGGACATCTCTTTTACACTGAATACATATTTCGATTCAGAATTATCTTGGGCATGTACTTTTGTACCCATAGAAGTAGCTAGAAAGATAAATACAGTTATCAAACGTGCTATTTTCTAAATATCTCGAAATTGTCTTAAAGTAGTAAATATAAGTTAGCAAAATATTAATCCAAAGATTAATAAAGGCTTTTATTAGGTTATAAAATGTCATACTTTTTTATACACAGTGTGCCCAATTGAAGTCGCCACAAGTATGTAGGCAACACACTATGCGTGTCATGGATATCTTTGTAATTACAAAATATAGTTCTAATTATTCAAACGAATAAAGTCTGGAAGCGAAAAAATTGTTACAACTTTTAAGTTTAATAAATTTAAAACAATAGAAATAGAAAAAATTTAATTTACTATTATAGTATTGTTACATTAATATGTTAAGTTGTACTGCATATAAACTTTCAGTTATCTTTAGAAGAAAAGAATTTATGACTGTTTTTTAATTCCTTGCATAAGATGATTTACACATCTCTCCATCACTTTCTCGCTTGAAATTTTCCGTTTCCTGCAGAAATCTTTTTTGTCCTTTATTGGTTTATTATTATTCTTCAGGTATCTTTTCACCAACGCCTAGTAAACTTGTATGGGACAAAGTTCTGGGCAGTTGGGTGAATTGGCCTCTCGTGAGATAACACGCACATTATTGGTTTCATACAATATAAGAGTATTTCTGCTATAATGTGCACTTGCCAAATTGGTCCAAAAAATAGTTCTACCAGTATGTGCTTGCAGAAAAGGAAGCAAGCGTTTTTCGAGACATTCTTTAATATACATTTCTTGATTAATTGTTCCATGAGTAACAAAGATTTTGCTTCTCTTTCCTCAAGAACATAAAGCTTGCTAGACGAGGAACTTCTTCGGAAACTTCGCAACAGCTTTAACTCGGCATTTTTGTCGACACCTCCACGATGTTTCGCAGCATAAAAATTTTGACCAGGAAGTTGTATACAGTCGGCATAAACGTATGTTTCATTGTCTATCACAACGCATCCATCAAGATTCATTAAGAATTCATTATAAAGTTTCCTCGTCCTGGTTTTAGCTGTTTGATTTTGGATAGCATTTCTATTAGGCACCTTAACAGCTTAGAATGTCTTTAAATTATTGTTATTTCTTATTTTCTACACTGTAGTGTGACATGTTTTGAAAAGTTGCACCATTCCTTGAAGAGAAACTGACGAATTAACTTTGCATGCACCTACGACCTTCTTTATCAATTCTATTTATATCAAACAAACATTTTTTTGGCCGCTACCACCTGTTTTTTATAAGTTAACCTTTTATTAAATCGTACAATAACATTATGAACACGTTTTCTGCTCAATTTTAACTCCCTAGCAAAATGAGCATAGGAAGCATTTATATTCTCTTGATACTTATAAATAATTTTTTACGGATCTCTAACTCTTGTGGTACCATTGTAGTAGTTTTATTACAACTGTTGTTTTCCTAAACTTCACTTAAGATACTAAAACTGGGATTTTAAACAAAAATCAAAGCTATCTTATTAGTAGTAAAAATTAACTTTGTAATTGTAACAATTGTTTCGCTTCCAGACTTTAGCTATGGAAAAAGAAAATCCAAAAATGATTAGAATACGTTACTTGTCATTTTGACTAGAATTTCTTTATATTTACTCATTATTATTCAACTTTAATCTTTATCGATTTAAAGAAATTAAATAAACAAAATTTACAAATAAAAAACGTCTAATGTGCTGGCTGTCTACATGTAGCGAGATAAATTGGATATGTATGACAAGTAAAATAAAATTATGAAAGCTTCTAACTTATTCTATAATTTACAATTCACGCTCACCGCAGATAACATCCAAAGAGCATAGTGTAACGTAAGTATATACATCCACAGACTTCTTTCCGACCTCCTGTTCTAATTTCTTTACTAGTATATTACCATAATGATCAAATACGTCCACAAACTGCTCTAAGATTTGAAAATGAAAAGCTGGGGTAAGTATCTTTCTGTGTTTCTTCCACTTAAGACCTAGAAAATGTAACTACTATTACGTTTTGTTTCACAACTAGTTTCCATTTGCAAAACTCACTTTCGCTAGTTAGAAGTCCAGTGCCTAACCATCTATATAGAAACTTATACTCAAGAGACTTTTCTAAAATCTTCGTTGAGCCAAGCAGGTATTCTAGGAATTTAACGTTGCTAATTACTAGAAATGGTGGTGAAAATCCAAAGTATAGCTTGTAAACGTTACCGTACTTTTTACGATTATCCAGAAGAACAGGCAGAAGGTCTGCAAATAAATACGTTTATGGATATCGAAAGTTACAATATGTTTAGGAAGCGTAATAACTTCTAAAATGTTATTTTGTTTCAACAAAGAAATATCGAACGTATTTGATATAAGCTCAGAAATAAATAGCTTATAACTAATATAATAGTAAAAGAGTAGAGATGAGAGGGTAAGTAAAATTAGTCTTGAGTCGCAACTTTGAGTTGTTGCCTAGACCAAAACAAGGGTAAAAAATAAAAACATAGAGGTATAGATAACAAACACCTCGGGGAATACATATAATCAAAAACAAGTTAAAAGTGTATTATAGATCTGTTCTTGCATGTTCTTTGCTAAATTTCATACCAGAAAAGCAATGGTAGAAAACTATGGAAATTAAGATTTTGTTTAATAAAATTTCTTGCTTCTTGTCCAATGAAATTGGTTTAAACTTACATGTTAGCAGAGTCTTAATTATTACACTAATGGAAATAATATTTACAAAAATCTGTAGGTGTTTTGATTTTACTACACCAAACTATGCCGAGATCATGTGATTCATGCGTTTTTGTAACACTTACTAGTTTAAAGAATTTACTTACCAGTAGTTTTCCCAAATTGTAATGTATTTCCAAACAATGGCAATGGACGAGGTCCCTTAAATTTCCCCAGAAATTTTTCATATTTGTAATATTGAAGCAACCATGAAGTTATCAATATTACAAAAACGCTAATCGCCAACAACAAAATCATCTCCAAATTTGTGAACGCAATTAACTTGTAAAAACTTTGTAACAAGTTGACCTTTTAGCCCTAACGTTTGATACAAGAGTATTAGATAAACTGATTCTCTTGTACTGTGAAATAGAAATTATTTATATACAAATTACACTGCCACATTTTTATGGCATCTTACGTAATAAGATAAGTTATGTTATTTTTTTTGAATTTTACAGCTTAAGATATGACAAACTGTGTTATCTCGTATAATGATTTGCATATCTACGTAGACTTGTTCTGCTTTTGCTAACCTTGTACCACGAATTGATACAAATTAGGATAAACAATAGAATCTGTGACGAAGCAAGTTTCATGTAGATCAAAGGTTAATCGATCAGATTTATTTATATTAAGACTTGGTTTTAGGCTGTTATTGTTGTACTTGAAGAAAGACTAAGCAAGTATTTATCAATTTGATTAAAAGTATAAAGTGTTTTTCTTTATTTGGAAATGATTGTTATGATAATTATGATTACAAAAACTCGTCTTGCTGGCATATTTACGTCAGAATATTAAAACCTGTTAGTCTTTGAAAGGAATGTACGTAGGTACTTCTACAAAAACTAATAATGCATGTGACCACTCATCTTATATAAACGAAGTAGCATTTTTCTGCATCTTGGTACCCCTTGTTTAATTTTTTCAGGACGTTAATTGGAAAACATGATCCATCACTACTGTTTGATATAACCTTATAAACAACATATACATATAACATTAATTAAATTGGAGAACACGAGCACTACCTTCAAAGTGGTTAAGAATAGTAAAAGTAGACCGGACATATGGGAAGCACATTTTGCATACTATATTTAATAGATAACAGGCTTTAAGAATGGTTGCAGCCAACTTCTCGGAGTAGTCCAGGAGACCGGGAATTTTATTCACATGGTTGGGCAGTAGCGACTTTTTAACGGGAACTGCTTAGAGGTATTATCTTGAGTATAAGGTTATGTTGGTGCGGTCCAAAAGTCCTTGCTTCACCCGCCTTCTTGAAAACTAGATTTTCTGAAATATCTCGAAAACGGCTAGTCTTACGACAAAAAGTCTTAAGACCCCTTTTGTAGATAATGAACTCCGCTACAAGTTTTGTATACAACATTCATTTCTAAAATCAATATTTTCCAAATTACAGCATATTAAACATTTTTATTTACAGTTTTTGTACATTATCTTGTTAATGATAAGTTGTACATTAAAAATAGTTATTATCAATCTTGTAGAACATTCAATTCTTTACATGTTTCGTATAAAACATTTTTTTTGTGTAAGAGATGCTTTACAATCTCTAGTATAGCAAATAACAGTGTGATATACGTGAATTAAACTCACTTCCACACTACCCTGGAGGTAGCGGGTTTTTTAACGTGGTTTCTTCATTAAGTATAATCCACAATATTAATTTGACAAGTTATTAATGAAACCGGGCTTTTTGGATGGTCCGGATTGAGAATTGTCTATTTCTCTTATAACATCGTCGCCACATTCGATTTCTTCATTTTCATCGTCTTCATCAATGACTTCATCGTCAACATCATCATCATCATCATCATCTGGTAAGCACGTAGGTATAGCAACATTTTCGCATGTGTCATCACTGCAATTGGCACAAATTATGGAACATTTCAGTCCAGCTTTGCGACAACCACATGCAGCTCTACATTTACCTTTACATTTGCATGATATGAAAGACAAAATTTGTAGAGGAGTTTATTCTCTGCAAAAAAGATCTTAACAGTTTTTGCGTAAGTCTAGCTGTTCTCGAGACTCAGGTATACATGTCCATAACGGACGAAAATTTTTGAAAGCCGAGACGTTTCTCTGTTATTTACCATACCATAGATTGTAAACTATCGGTTGTACAAGAAAATGTTTTATCCAAAACGTGTAGCGAATCGGATGCTCTACAACAGGGGTGGGCAAACTTAATACTGGTATGATCGACATTAATTTTTCTTATTTATGCGCGATCGACTTCGAAAAATGGGTTAAATTAAAAACAAATAAAAATTTAATTAAGGTTTTTATTGATAATAATATATTAAATGCATTGTATTTACTTTTTTGTGCAATGTACTTTATTGATAAATATTTTGGATTAATTTTTTGATGTAGATGCGTGACAACCCATTTCATCAACAAGTCTTGTAAAATTAGGTTAGTAATCACTGGTGTACAATCGAATAGATGCCATTAAGTGGTCATCAGTCAGAGAACTCCTAAATTGCGATTTGATGTGTTTCATTTGAGAAAACGCTGCTTCACATAGATAAGTGGAACCAAAAAATGCAAATATCCTCATTGCCACCGATCTCAATAATGCATATTTTTCTTCTGGTAATAAATTTCAAAAATAATTTTCATTTGCACGTGCTTTCAGAATTATATCTGATTGTATTGTTAAAATTTCTAACTCTAGATCCGATGAATTCAATTGAAAAGAATGAGCTAGATTTGATAAAATATCCTCGTTATGGAATTCTCCAAAAGGAAATGAAATAAATTCAAAAATCGGTTAAGGATTATTGAGATTTGCAAATCGTCTTTCAAATTCTTAATTAAAATTTTCCAGTTCAAAACAAAACATTTCAATATTACATTCACCAGTAAGTTTAATATGTTTTTCTAAATATAGAAAATATTTAAAATTTTGCCTTTTTAATTGTGAAGGAAAAAGTTTTAATTTTGCTTTAAAAGCATTTACCGAACTGAACAACTCAATAATATTTTTTCCTTTTCCTTGTAATTGTAAAGCAAGCGAGTTGTAATGGCCCATAAAATCCGTAAGAAATGCTATTTTTTTACCCATACTGGTTCTTCTAATTGTTCATGTTTTTCTCCCAGTGTGTCTAAAAATGCAATAATTTCGGGCAAAAGATTTAGAAATCTTTCCAAAAAGCTTCCTCGGCTGAGCCACCTAACATGACAAAAAGAAGTAAATCTTCATATTCCTAGTCATTGTCTTCAAGTTGACTACGGAATAGACGCCTCCTTAAACCTCGCGCTGTTATCGAATTAGCAATTTTCACTGCCACATCCATAATATCATTAACATCCAGTATTAAGACAAGATGTACAGCGGGGAGTAAAAATAAAAAGTGCGTACGCATACAGTAGAATGAGTAGAAAGGAGTAGAAGCACTGCTTGAAAATTAGTCGTGTCAGTTGTAGAATAGATACGTGTTTAATTTTAAATTCATGTTTCATCGTCTGCTAAATTTTTAGTACACATTTTAAATTAAAAGATTTGAAATTAACCTAGTAAATTATTTAAAATGTCTGCGATCGACCGTTTGCCCACCCCTGCTCTACAAGATTGATAATAACTATTTTTAACGTACAACTTACCATTAATGAGATAATGTACAAAAACTATAGATACGAATGTCTAAAAAGCGGTAATTTAAAACACATTGATTTTAGAAAAGAATCTTTCATACAAACTTTACAAAAGTGTTCTTTCTCTACACAAAAGAAACTGCTGTTCTCGAGATATTTAAGAAAAACTATTTTTTAAAATGGCGGCTGAAGCAAGGACTTTTGCATTGCGCCAACATAACCTTATACTCAATATAATACTTCTAATCAGTTCCCGTTCAAAAATTGTTACTGCTTTACCATGTGAAAATTACATAGGGAAAATACCCGATCTCCTAGACTACAGTGGAAGAAACTCTAACTTGTGGGTAGTGCAGAATTTACGCTACTCAAGATAAGAAACAAGCAAAATAAAGGTAAAAAGAGCCAGAAATCTCTCTAAAAGTGTTGTGGTTATAATTTTCCAAACGCCAAGGGCATAGTTTTAGCAGTTGTTGATCCATTACTGTTTTTGTTTTCATTTTTCGGCACTAACTACAAGGTCATACCATTTACTAGAGTTGGTTCCACGTTCGAGAATTTTATTTCCGATATCAAGCTCGAACCCACATCGGTCCAGTACTGCTATGTTTTGTAGACCGTTTTACACTATTAAGTATTCGGACCGGCTGATCCATTATTAATTTGAATAAACATGTTATCGTAAATTTATAACTCTTAATGTACAGTTCAATAATAAAGTATTTTGCATGGAAGATACAGTTTATTTTAAACCTATCCAAACCAGGGGCGGATTTAGGAAAAAGGTGGGGGGGGGGGGGCATCTTTCTTTCTAAGCTTAGTTTGTTGCATTTTCCCAATTTACATTTTCAAATAGGCCAGGGAAATTAGCCAAAAAAACGAATCTAGAGCAAAAAAAAATAAAGGAAAGCTGGAAATCGTTTTAATCACTTTTATTTGCATGAAAAAATGAGAAAATATGTTTTGCCTTTGTTTTTTAACCCCGCTTGAGGTAGGGTGTTGATAAAACCGAAGAATTCTGGGAATTCTGGAATTCCTTCAGTTTTCTTGAAGTACAACCAAAACCGCACTTGTAGTAAAAAATTTCACCGACAGTATTATAGAGCATGAAATTCTGCGTCGAGCAGGTACCTAGTTGTTAAATTTTGATCATCAAGTGTAGCAAAAAGATGGCGACGAAAGTGGCCTATGTTTATCCAAAAATTTTCTTTTGTACTTGGAGTGACCTTAATCTTACAATAACTCGCTAAAAAATTAAAATACAAGAAAATGGTCTAAATAAAAGTTATAAAGCTAAATAGATAGCTTTCCAAAAAGTACCAACAATTTCAAAATTAATTATGTACAGCTCTTTATCAACGACTTTCTAGCCCACAAGGTCGGCAGCTGCAAATACAAGTATGCTACACATGTGGTGATTATTGATTATTATCGATTTATTTCAATCGCAGACCATGTCAACTGCTCAAAAACAATCTCACTACGAACTACATCAGTCAAATAATGAGTTCTCATGATTTAAAAACAAATTAATTAATATTTACTGATTTATGATTAATTAATTATTCATGATTTGAGAACACAAGAAAATATGCTTGCAGAAAAACCTATTCACTTAAACATTAATTGGACAAAAAGAGACAGCGTGCTGGACCCATAACCAATAGGTAAAAACTCAAGTAGACAATAGTTATTAGATGATTTAAATAAAAGAAGTGTTTTGTTTTTTATTTAATTTTCTCGACCGGTTTCGTTCAAATGAACATCTTCAGGAGAAGATTTGAACGAAACCGGTCGAGAAAATTAAATAAAAAACAAAACACTTAAGGAAGTACTTTTATTTAAATCATCTAATACATACGAACCTCAAGCCATGAATCTCCAATATATAAGACAATAGTTATGGTATAACAAATTATATTTTATGAAGATAATATTAAATTAAACAGAAAATGAACTTAAGAAGATATTTTTAGAAAACTTACTTAACGAATGAGAATTCCATCACATGCTTTTTTTAAACATGTTTGGTTTGGTTTAATCTTCTTCAGTAGAGGTTCACAAAATACTTGTTTGTCTGTTTCTTCCTTTTCAACAACACTTCACTACCTTCTTGAATTGCCAATATGGCTTTTGATTCATCATCTATTGGGGACCAGTTTGTCATCAGCTGGGGAGTTTTTACATGACCGATCTTTACACCCTTTGCAGACGTTTGCGCATTTCAATCCATTGTTTTTGCAGATGCAACCCCCATGGCATCATTTTGTGCACTTGCAGAATATAGAATTAATAAGTTCTTCTGGTGCTGCAGCTTTATCAGTAGTCAATGGGAGCAAGCCGTGTTTTGTGGTCTTCCAATTCCAAATTAGAGGGTCCAGGACATTACCTTTTCACATTTCAATCTGCAGATGAATTCGAAGAGAATCATGGCGTACTGCTGCCTCACTCGGAGTTGGGCTCGCAAGATTGAATCTTTTTTCACAAGAACAGTACTGAATATACTATATGAAATTTCATTCAAAGACATTTTTTACGAACCACTGTAGAAAGTAGCAATGAACTGCTGACCTGCTCTGCCAACTTCATTTTGGGTAGCATCAGTTTTGCTAAAGATAGTCACAGCTTCCTGCAAGTGGAAATTTTTTTCTAGATTTTTGACGAATTTCAATTTTCCTTGCCCAAATATCGCGAATATAAAATCACAGCCACTAAAAGCATGTAAAAATAAAATGTTTTTTTCAAAATATTTGAAATCCAGCGGACTATAAAACATGTCAGCTAGTTTGCCATTTCCTGGCTTCAGCAAATATGTTTTAGAAGAAACTAGAGCTGCTGCTGTCAAAAGTATGAGAAGATCCACATTTTCCTCAACAAGGATCACAGCAGTTCCAGATTGCTGACCAAGTTGGAAAGCATTACTGATGATTTTGGTATCAGCATTCTCAACAGCTTGTATTATTTCAAAGTTTCGCGCTAAGAGTTCCTCAATCAGCATTGTGATGAGTTAAGTTTTACGCTCATTTGAAAGAAATCGCTCTTTAGCTATTGTAACAGGCATTGTTCCGTCAAAAACAACAAATACTAATGAGCACTTTATCCTTCTACGTTCACGTTCAGCAGATTTAATACTATTATCATTCTGGTCTAGATAGCCATCCAAGACCACTAATGCCCTATCTCCATGATGCTGTTTCTCATACTTAATGTATTTGTCAATTATGGCAGAAAATTTCTCTCCACTTTGCTACGAGATTAAATGGAGCAGGAAACCGCCAGTAATCACTGACATTGCATCTTTTAAATAGGTCACTTGAATTTACCCTTTATCTTTTTCCTACACCGGATGATCAAAATTTAACAACGAGGTACTCAATCCACTCAGACTTTTATGTTCTATAATATTGTTGCAGTGAAGTTTTTTACTACTAGTGCAGTTTTGACTGTACTTCAAGACTTTAAGTCCCAGAAGTCTTCGGTTTTTTCAAGACCCTACCTCAAGTTGCGTTAAAAAATAGGGAGAAAAATATTTTCCTTTTTTCTAATGTAAATAAAAGCGATTAAAACGATTTCCAACTTTCCTCTAATTTTTTCGCTTTAGAATTCTAATTTCCCTAGCCTAGAAACTAACGCAACGAATTAGGTTTCTATCAATCAAACAAATTAATACACGAAAATCGAATTCACAAAGTCAAGAATTAAATTAAAAATTATGTGTGAGAGAGAGAGAGAGAGAGAGAGACATCGTGACAAATGAATAAATCATTAAATCTTGACAAAAAATTAAAAAAAAGAAACAAATCTTATTTTAAGTAGTTGAATTTTTGCTCACGTGTAAGCATAACTAAAATAAAAGAAAAATAATAGGACAAGCAAATACCATGTAAGACACATACGCCGATACTAATTCTCCACCCATTGTCAAGTGGCATTTCTGCCCCCCCCCCCAAGTTAGGTTAGTCATACAATGTAAAAATGTGATAGACTCAAAGTTAACTCTGAATTCTATAATAATAAATATAATAATAAAAAAATAGGCTGTACTATAGCTACCTTTATAGCGTCACCCATGCATTACTTTTGTTCGCGCAACCTCCACACGGTGCACATCGGATCACGCTAATGCCGTCGGCGGTGATTAAGTTGATTCCATATGACTGTACTTTTGTTCTTGCTGCACTTATATATAAAAGAATAGCTTTCTTTATATATTCTATGTATATAATATACATGATAGATTTCATTTTAACTGATGAGCACTTCAAACGGCTGTAATTCGACAACTATACTTTTTTGGACTTTGCACCCCGTCACACTTTTGATCTACATAATAAGGACTATCATTTACCAAGGTTTCAACAATTTTGATTCTGCGATGTCCTTTGGGAAAAATTATTTGAAAATTTGTTTATGTTTTAAAAAGATTTCCGTAAATTTCACAAAGAGCTGGAGGGTTGGGCCATGGCCCAATGCCCAGCTACTGTTCTGGGGAAGGATCTGATCCAAACGGTAAAACAGCAACCCTGATATGAATGCTAATTCTTCCATAAACGTTCTTTTTAAAAGCAGAAGCTGCTAGTATCGCAGTTTGCCAATGTGTCAAGGTCATACATTTCATTAATGAAGGAATTTTGTTTAAACTTTTATATTGTTTGGCTAGATTTTGAATAGAATGTACTACAGTACAAATATTTAATAATAGTTGTAATTTTACTGGTGTTGTTTGTTAAAAATATTATTTAGAATTTAACACAATTGAATGTTAATTAGTTACACAAATATATTAAATTTCGCAAAATATTACGTTGTACAAAGATCTGTGTTAGCTAACATTGCTGTTTTGTAAATTATTTTTTCTGTGTTTGGGATATTATATTGATAATTTGTATAACCAACTGTGGTAGCAGTATTTAAATTTGAATATCCCGCCTGGCGGAAGGAGGGGTGAAAAAAGACGCGGAAAAATAAAAGAGTAATAAGAGTAATATTCAAGGTATTGTTTTATGTCAGTTATGTTATGTTGTTACGTATGAGAAGAGAAGTGAAGTTTTTTTAAAATAAATAGTTTTTCACATTTATGTATGTGTATATTTTATGCTTATAAATAAAAACGTTAAAACTTTAAAAGTTTTACCACATCAGAAGTGGGATATTGAGATATTGATCAATATTATTGACCGCGAAATCCAATCGTATGCGTGTTAAGAGTTATGGCGGCTAACGAAGAAAAAATATACGACGCAATACTTAACGAGACCTTAAGCGAAAATGAGGTCAATAAAATTATTGTGGGCCATGCAGATTCGAAGACTAAACAAAACGCAAATATGAAGCAGGTTGATACTAAGTGGATTATTGATCAAATGTTTAATCAACAAGAAAAACATTTCCAGCAAATGAAAGAGATGATGCAGATGTTTAATCTTAATAGCGGCAACAAATTTAGCGTAGAATTCAAAAAATCTATTGAATTATTTTACGGTAGGGAAACAGCGCTAAAAGCCCAAGATTGGTTGGAAACCTTAATGGGCGTAAGTAAATTAAATTGATGGCCGGACGAATTGAAATTAGAAGCAACCCGAGCAAATTTGGTGGGTTCAGCTCGACATTGGTTTATCCATAATAAATTCCAGACATGGAATGAGTTTGAAGGGGAATTTAAGCAAACTTTTATTGGTTTCGTATCTAAAGCTGATCTATGGAAGATTATGGTGCAACAAGTGCAGAAGAAAAATGAGGATGTGTGCGGTTATTTTTTGGAAAAGGTTCGACTATGTAAGGATTTAAAACTTAGTTTTGAAGAAATCAAAGAGCAGGTGTTGGAAGGATTATGGTTAAAGGACCTATCAGTTCACCTTTTAAGTATATCTCATCAAGATGAGAACAGTTTATTTCATGACATCAAGAAATTCCAACGTTTGCAGCAAGCACGCTTAAGTAGA
>VTPC01004288.1:9086-42761 GCA_011009095.1 Ignelater luminosus
GCTAACTCAACAGTATAACTAACAAGGATATTATTTACTATATAAAAGATTTGTATTGCTTTTCGGTAACACCAATTTCTCAAAATTGGTGCCAGGGCCGGATTTACTGTGTAGGCAATCGAGGCAGTGCCTAGGGGCCTCCACCAAAAAAATTTTGTGTATGCATTATAAAGAATAAAGATCAATAAAGAGGAATAGAAAAGAATAAATTCTTTGAATCTTTTTTTTACTTAAAATTTTGATTTTTTTAAGGAATATTTTTGATTACATTAGTCATAATTAATTACAAAAACCAAATGAAAAACGGTATTCTACTTTATCGACATTCAATAAAATATCGATGCAGTCTTTTTATGATGTAAAGGGTGATTCAGTTTTGGTTTTCACATGATACAGATAAATATTTTCCAAATATCAAGTTATCTGTGAATGTCAAACTGAGATTTATAACCTAGAAACATAAACAATATTAGTCATGGCAGAATAAACGACAGAACAACGCGTTAAAATTATCCAAGCCTATTACGAAAATGGAAAACCTAGAAAAAATACATTCCGTGCTCTACGTGAATATTTCGGTATTCAAAATCGACCTTCTGAGCGCACAACATAGTCGTAGAGGTCACTCTGAGCAGAATATTGCCAAAGTGTGTGAAAATGTAACCGAAGAACCAAGAACATCGATTCGCAGCAATTGGGCCTCACGTACTCCACTACGCAGCTAATTTTGACCAAAGATTTACACTTATATTCTTACAAATTTTAAATATCACACATGTACAGCGCCGTGTGTTTGCCGAATGGATGTGTGAACAAAGAGACAGATTTTCGAAAAAGATCCTCTTTAGTGATGAGGCGCATTTTCATCTTGGCGGCTACGTAAATAAGCAGAATTGTCGTATTTGGGGATTGGAAAATGCAAGAGAGACTTTCGAGAAGAAAATGCATCCTCAAAAAGTGACTGTATGGTGCGCCTTGTACTTTGGCCGTATTTCTTTGAAGACAATGAGGAAAATGCTGTTACAGTCAATTCAGTTCGGTATCGGAGCATGATTACAGATTTTTTGTAGGACTAGTTGGAAGGTATGGATATCGAAGATCTTTGGTTCCAACAAGATGGTGCTACCAGTCACACAGCAGCAGCAACAATAGCGTTATTACGCAGAAAGTTTCCAGGCCGCATTATCTCAGAAAATGGTTCCATAGGTTGGCCGCCAAGATCATGTGATATTACTCCTTTGGACTTCTTTCTTTGGGGTTGTTTGAAGAGTAGAGTCTACAGGAACCAACCGAACACCATTGCAGAGCTGAAACAAGAAATCCGATGCGAAATAACCGACATTGAGCCTGCTTTATGCCGCGATGTTATTGATAATTATGACAAACGGATTACGTTATGTCTTAGGAGCCAAAGCGAACATTCGAATGATGCTATCTTTTATGTGTGATTGCAATAAATCGACCTAAAATACTGAACACAAAAATACATATTTTTTTATGTTGCCGTGTTTTCTTTAATGCACTCATGTGGAAGCCAAAATTGAATCACCCTTTATTTATAACCTAAACGTGCAGTTACATGGGGGGGGGGCACCACCAATTTCTGCCTAGAGGCCTCCACCAGAGTAAATCCGGGCCTGATTGGTGTCGCTTTATAACTTCATAATTGTTCAACATTGCCAAATTTGTTCTTTTATCATTCAAGTACTTCAACAATTCAAATTCTAACTGAGTTTGGAATGTTTCATTGTCGTCTTTAAAATAAAAAAACGTATCTTCAGCATTTTCACCGACTATACTAGCTCAGAATCTCGTAACTCTTTAAAGTCCAAAGCGGCATCGAGTACCCAAGACTGAATATCTTTTGCAGATATTTGAACGTCTGTATCTCTAAAGATGTAATACCACCTCATCTTAAATCTGGGGTTTGTCACTGCTGCTATACCAGCCCTCTTAGATTGCAACTTGAAGATTTCATTGAATCGTCTTTGTATGGTTTCTAAGACGTAATCCAGAGGCTTACACAACTGTTTAATGTCTCCTGCCAGTTTTATCTTTTCAAGTTTTGTATGCATAGATACAATGCTTGAAGGAAGGTACCTATAATGGTATTTTGACCACCTTGGAGAAAATCAAAGGCGGTTTCGTTATTTTAACGTATTCTTCTAAAACCAATATGTCGTTCTCGCTTAAGCTTGGTATAAACAATTTATCAGAAAGCTCTGACAATTTTTCTTTAGAAGATAAGCTTTTTTCTACAGCATCATGCGTTAAATTCCAATGAGTCACACATGGGTAACTCAAGGCGTGACTCAAAACTTGCTGAATTACCTCCGCTGATTTGGGTCTTCTTGCCTTATTCCATAAGTTGGAACATTTACTAAACATCTGACAATCTTTACTCCTAAGTTAATGCGAAGTTCGTTCTACGGGTTAATGCAATGATAGTTATGAAAATAAACTGTCTCTCTTTTCCTTTCTAAATGTTAACAAGTAGTACCTGGATTATTTCTATATAAAAAAGTAATATTCTGGAAATACGTCGGTAAACTACTTAGAATGTTTATAATTTTACAGCACTTTTTACTACTGGGAGTTCTTAGACACAATACTGAGAGTAGTTTATATTTTTACAATACTTTTTTAAGTAACAAGTAGTACTTGTTAAAAATTATAAAAAAGAAGTACCAGTACCAGTACTTTGTAGATATAATACTGGAAATTCCAGTGCCTGTACAGCAATTTTAAAAGTACTGAAAGTAAACTACTTAAAGTACTTAGACTACTGATTACTGTATTTGCAGTACATTTTTGTACTGAGTACCTTAACTCTGTCCATGTTATACAGTGATGGTTATATTTTAGTTTCTCTTTACTCAGGGTTGAGTGGAGAGTAGCTTTCAGCTAAACTCCACCTTGTGGTTAAATTAGTACGTACAGGCCAGCGTTTGTAAAAAGGCATTTAAGTATGCGCAGAAGACAGGCAAAGTCAGTCTGTGTGCGGTAGAGATGGAGGTATTGCAAATAGCGAGAGTACACTCGGGGTAATAACAAAATATTTCAAAACACACCGTGGGAAACTAAAAATACTCAGTTTTGTATACAACTTTTATTATTTTATAGAATGCATATTGCAAATTGTTTACACATTACCTTCAGATTTTCCAATCTTTTTGAACACTGGCGCTGTATTTTAATTTGTTCAACAGGTAAATAATAAACAAAATTCAACTTTATGTTATAAAACAATCAAATTAATCTTTTTTACTTTTTTTTTACAATTACATATCATCACAGACGAATAACTTGGATTATGTTCAGTTTTGTGTCAATTTAGTACTAAAGAAATCAAATAAAACGTCTAGTGCATCTTATTATGGTCTGTTCAGAAATAATACCGTAGAAAATTCAAATTGTGACAAGAAAAAGCACTTTTTACTTTTGTAAACAGTTTCGCTAATCCTTTAATGGTTGATGACAAAATTTATGATTTAAGAGGGTATTCTTTTACCTATTGTTGTATTTTGTGAGAAAAGTCGAGAGAATTTAAATTCTGGAAATTTTAAATTTGTTAAATTACCTTTAAAAGATTGTATTTTCTTTTGTATTTTCTGTTGTGAAATTGCATTTACTTTAATAAAGAATTACTATTATTATTATTTGTAGAATTAGGGGAAGAAGTTTGGTCTAAGGTAGTATGAGAATTTGTGAAATCTCAAGAAAATGAAATGGAAAACAGTCTGAAGCCAGAAATTAGAGTTCCAGAATGTTATTTGTACTTCGTCCATCATTTAATGCTTGTTTTCGAAAAAAATATTCTGTTGTTAGAACGAAAGAATGTACTGTGTTCCGATCGGCATCAAATAATGACTAGTTTAAAGCAAGACTTTTATATTGAGGGTTGGATTTACTCTGGTGGAGTCCTCTACCCAAAAATTGGTGGTGTTCCCCATGTAAGGACAGAATTTCCTAAGAAATTAGATTTTTAAAAATTTGTAAACGTATAAAAAACAAACACCTTTTTATAACGAGTTTAACATCACTTTTTTGTAAATTTCTACAACATATAGTAGGTCACTAAAAAAGTTTTGAGCCTTACAGCTATAAACAGCATTAGGATACCGAACGTTGTACATCTGCATAGACAGATGTTTTGAATGTGCACATGTGCAGTTTCACCTAATTAGGACGATGCTATCTCTTCCAACAGGCACAGTTGTCCAGCAACAATGAGTGAATTTACTCGTCGTGATTTTCGTGCAGTAATGTGGTACAACTTTAAACGTGGTTTAAGCGCAAAGGACTGCTTTGCTGAGATGAAAAATGTTTTTGGCGACAGCTCCCCTTCCGAAGCAACAATTAAACGTCATCACGCGAACTTTCGCAGGAAAGATTTTGACTTACATGACGACTCTCGCTCGGGACGTCCTGCAATTGCTGTTACCGAAGAAAACATCCGTTCCTTGAAGGAGCTAGTGACAGACAATCGCCATAGAACATATGTAAAGATTGAAGAGACACTTGGCATCTATGCAGCATCGGTTCACTCAATTCTTCACGGACGTTTGGGATTAAGGAATGTTTGCTCGGTTTGGGTACCGCATCGTTTAACCAACAAGCAAAAAGACGCTTGTGTAAGATGGTACCAGGACATCATAAAAAAATTTAAAAACGGAAGCGGAATGAACATTTCAGATGTGGTAACGGGTGACGAAACATGGATATATCATTATGATGTTCCTACTGAACAACAGGCGAAGCAGTAGGTCTTTGAAGATAAACCAACACCAACAGACGTCCGACGACAGAGAACAACAATGTACTCTGTATTCTTTAGAAAACGGGGATTGGTGGCCACAGTGAAGTTAGAAGAAGAACATCTCGGTGGTACACAACTGTCTGCCTTCCTAGAGTTTTTGAAAGGCTGAAAGCAATGCGACCTTCTTCTGCATTACGGCATTGGTGTTTACACCACGATAATACACCTTTTTATCGGACGGCTGCTACAGTGGATTTTTTAAAAACTTCTGGAATTCGTGTACTAGAACACCCTTCCTACCGTCTAGATCTAGGCTCCTGTGATTTTAGTCTTTTTCCAAAATTGAACTTAGTCCTAAAAAGTCGCCATTTTTCGTGTGACGAAGAAATGTAAAAGGTGATAAAGCAAACCATTGAAAATCTCGGGTAAGATTTACGGCCAGAAATTTTTCTTGACTGGTTTGTACGTATGAATAAATGTATTGCTTGTGGTAGAGATTATTTTGGAAAAACAAATGCCTAAACTGTTAAAGCTCAAATCTTTTTTAGTTACCGTGAGGACGCCATTTTGTAAAAACAATTTAAATACAAAGGGTACTTGTGTAATAGCTCATTTTGAAGTTCTCACTGATACGTTTAATGTCCAAGGAAATTTCAACTCCCCAAAACAAAATGGCGACCTGTCACAGTTATTGTTTCTGTTATTGTTCACGGCCGTAGCAGGCCATGTTATTAAATAAATCACGTGCTTCTTGTTGCGTTCGACTTTTATCACTAGTAAAGCATTATGAGCATTTCGATTTTTCTGTTTCAGTTAGCTTCATCATGAAAAACGTCGATTAATTCGAAAGTTGACAGTTCTAATGACAAGTGAATGTGTAGAGTAATGCATTTTAGATTATTCTCGAATAGTAATCCTAACACTTCCAAGAATTTTCAAATATGCAAAACCAAAATAGAGCACAGCGGAAAAACCTGACGTGATAGAAAAGATTTGATTTGATATTTGAAATCACCGTGCCAATATTAGTTAAAAACAGGTGTCATATTATAATCAGCAGAAAAAAAATTTCAATTGTAGGCCTGTGTAATAAATATATTATAAACAGACTTCATCGATATTTTATCGAATGTCGATAAAGTAAAATACCATTCCATGGAACGAAATTTAAAACTATAATATTTCTATACATTCATTTGTTTTTTGTAATTGATTATGACTAATATAATCAAAAAAATATTTCTTAAAAAAATCATAATTTTAATTAAAAAGAAAAGATTCAAAAAATTTGTTCTTATCTATCCCTGTTGATTGATCTTTATTTGTTATAATGCAAACATAAGATTTTTCGGTGGAGGTCCCTAGGCACTGCCTCGACTGCTTACACGATAAATCCGGCCCTGAGCAGAATGTAGATTTTTCTTTATTAATTTCTTTCTTGCGTTACAGTAAATCAAATAAAATGTAAATGTGATTATTACATTAACTTTTGGTTTATCTTATGTATAATAATAATTATTATTATTTGTCTCAAAAAGTAGTTTAATGAGTTTCTAGTGAGGCTACTTCGGCACTTGGATTTGCCGATTTACATTAAAAACAATCTGACAACTCTGGTTTGTACAAATTTCCCCACCCTCCTGTAGGGTCTTCCCCTAAACCAACAATCAAACGATCCAAACATTCTTCAAGTAGACAGTACCAGCGTACGAGCACAAGTCTGCATAATAAGATTTTTCAAACTTTCAAACCGATCAGTTAAATTTAAAGTGATAATGGCAGGTCAAGCGCCTACTGAAGGTTGGTTCTCAATTAAAAACCAGAAGTTAACAGAAATTAATTAATTTTCCCTTAAATTTTATAGTTATACTGGAATGCGCAATTTGTCTTCAAGAGTGTGTTAGCTCAACTCGGTTGCAATGCGGCCATGTGTTTTGTTTCTTATGCGTAAAGGGCGTCATCAATAAAGATCCCGCTAGGAGATGCCCTTTATGTAGAAGGAAGTTACCCAGAAAATTTAAAATCATGCCTAAACTATTGGAAGTACAATCTTCAGAAGGCTCAGTGAGGGGCGGCCGTAGATGGTTTTACAAGGGAAGAAATGGGGGTAAGTTTTTCAGATGTGATTTTGTAACTAAAAAAAAGTTCTAAATTACAAGTATGTGTAAAACTGATAAATTTCAAGGTTGGTGGGAATACGAAGCCCGCACCAATAGTGAAATCGAGCGAGCTTTTCAGTTGGCTTCCGATGATTGTGAAATTTTAATATGTGGCGAGATATACGTAATCGATTTTAAAGAGTTGGTGCAATATCCCAGAGGAAATCCTTTGTTGAAACGTCGCATTAAGAGAGAATTTTCCAGAAATGTTAACAATCTCAGGGGGATTGGTGGGATTCGTAAACATTAACCATTACGTATCGTTTTTCTAGAATTATTGTAGAATTTATTGTAGTATATTTATACTTTTGCAGTTTTCTTCATTAAAAATATTTTGTATTCAAAAATGGTTCTTTTCCTATCATTTTACGATCGAGTTAATTACTCTTAAAATCTTTCTTATGACTTGAAGATTTAAAAAACTCATTAAAACATTAATTGCACTAGCATCATTTTGATGATCATCATCATCAACCAGAACAATCAAAAAAAATTGTTTGACCAATTTGGAAAATCTAGAATAGAAAGTTTAGTAGCAGTGCATTTTGTCACCTTACAAGAATGCTAATTTAAATTTTTTGTTAATAAAAATAGTTATTGCAAACAAATTGTAAATTATTTCTTTACAGTAAATTGACCTTATTCTAATTTAAAACAGCATCACAAAAGCATCTTATTCTTAACAACAACGAAGAAGTAACAGGTAGGTCAAATAACTTAAAACTTAATACATACTGTGCATATTCATTTAGAAATTTTAAAAATGGCGATAAATCATTTTGTAGGAATTGATTTTTAAAATGTCGCAAATTTTTCTTTTACAACAGAGATCTTGGTAAATTTAATTTTTAAGATATTTCTTTTCTGCACTTTTGTGTCAAGTGAAAACGATAATAAATATCTACATACATTGAAAATGCTTTATGGAAGTAATAAATTGAAATTTAAAATTTTGACTGTTTACTAGTTGTATACAAAGTTTACTGAAGATTTGAATGTACTTGTGGTTAGTATTCATTATACCTCATTAATTAATTCAATGTCATTGAATTTGATTTACCAACATGAACCGTTTGGTTCCCTTTTATATTTTACTTCTTAATATTTTTATAAATTGCTAATTGCGAATAACAATAATAACAACAATTCTTCCCAAGAATACTCACTTAAATTTTGCTTGTGAGATTGCAGTAGAATCAAAAGTAGGGTTGTAGTTGTGATGAGACTAATTAAATTAATTAAAAACATTTCAGTATTTTGTCATTTATTGTAAATAAACAAAACATAAAAATATATGTTGCAGATGACCATCTGAGCAAAACATGATGCAACAAGATAATTTAATTTTTGTTAACAGAATTACAATGTACATAAATAATAGTACCCCACTTACAAAAACAAACGTGTCCAGAAACAATTCCTTGAAACAATAAAATAAAGCTCTATAGAATTCAGTAGTGAATTGGATCACAATCAATTATTTAGTTTAATTATTAAGAAACAAATTATCAGTTTTTTTGCAACAAAAATGATAGTTTTATAAGCAAAGCTCGGATTTACATGCAAAAAAATTTAGTGAAATATGCGCATGTAATAGGATAAATCACTACCTATGGCCACCTTTAAGGAAATGAAATGGGTTGTGTGAACCTAATTGCTAAGATTGCTTTTGAAAAGAAAGTTCACAATATCGATTTTCGGTTTATGAAGCTGCACTCTACGTATTACATTTTGAAAATTTCTCTTATTTATCATACAAATCCTTTTTATCGCCCTTTTAAACAAGAAATCCTAAGAAATTAGTTATGGGCACAATTTTTTGTTCTCACGAGTTATGGCCATACCAAACATTAATCATATATGAACTGTTTTTAGCTAAGTGGTTGTGTTTAGGTAATAAAACTTTTTAATTGAAATATAGAAATGTAATTAAACAAACAAAAATGTGAATTGAAGTTTTTGAATGCACAAAAAAATGTAGGTAATTAAAAACAGCAATGCCTTTCTTACCCTAGGGGGCAAGGAAAGTAAAAAAAGAGTTGTAGTGTATCTTCTGTTTCCATTTTTTTTCTTCTCTCGTTTTCCCAGCCCAATTGCTGTTTTCATTAAGGCTCTTTTAAAATTCATCCATAACTCAACTACCGCTTTTTCTTTTTGTTGAGCTAATGCCTTTTCTTACATTTTCTTGATTCAAAATTTTAACATTATAGCTTGTTCTCTTTTTTAATTTCTGGTTTCTATTCGTGGCTAGTTTCATTTTGATTTTGGCTTTGATAAGCGTGTGGTCTGACCCCACATCTGCTCCTCTTGTGCTTCTGACGACCTTAGCTTTTCTACTTTGTTTCAATCAATATATGGCCTGTTTGGTTTTTGAATTTTCCTCCTGGTGATCTTCACGTTTTTTTATGTATTGTCTTATGTTGGAAGATGCTACCGCCTATTGTTAATTCATTTTGTTCGCAAAACTCTTATCAGTCGGTTTCCATTGTTGTTTCTCTTTCCTAATCCTTCTTTTTCCAGTATTGATTCATGACCTGTATTGCCACTTCTCATTTTTGCGTTCATGTCTCCGGTTACCATTTTTATGTCTCTTTTGAATTTCTTGTTTATCTTTTCATATGTGGCTTGTAGTTGTTCGTAGAATTCTTCTTTTTCCTCATCGCTATTTTCGTTTGTGGGGGCATAGGTATTAAATGCTATTATAATATTTGTCCCTAAACCTTGCCCAGATAATTCTTTCTGATGTTGCCTCCCATTCCATTAGGGCCTTTCTTCCCTCTTCCTTCATTATTATACCTACACCTTTTTCGTATTTATCGTTTTTATCTGCATTCCCGGAGTATATCATTAACTGTTGTTTTCCCACTCGCATCTCCCCACTCCCGTTCCATCGTGTTTTGCTCAATCCCAGAATTTTTATATTATATTTCTCCATTTCCCGGCTTACTTGTTCTAGCTTACTAGCTTCATATAGAGTTCTTACATTCTATACTTCCATGAACATAATTATTCTTGTGTCAATTTCTTTCTTGCTTTCCTTTCTTTTTTCTATTATTTCTACTTGTTTCCCTTTTCTTTTTCCATGTTCGTCATTTTTTATTTCTCCCTATTTGCTTTTTATCCAGTCCTATCAGTATTTTGGACTTCTTGTCCGGTCTTCTTCTAGCTGGTTTTGTTTTCTGTTCCATTTTTGCTTGTTTCCATCTACTATTAATTTATTGAACTTAATTTTAACATATTTTTCTTTCTTCATTTCTTTGCCAGGTATTTGCCTTATCTCTTTCTGGATGTCTTAACTTTTTTTTGTTTTGCGTAATCATTTCGTTTTGTTGTTGATTTTCCAGTTTCATCAAGCATGTATTTCTTCCCAGCTTTATTGCTTTCCCAATTTTAACATTTATATTTATTTCATTTTCCGTAAGATTTTTCGTAGCACCTTACGGTCTTCCGTGTCAATTTGCAGAGCTTGTATTATTACGTTGTTGGCTTTTCTTTCTTTTTCCAGTCTCTCCAGTCTAGATTTTGTATTTAACTCTTTTTTCAATTCGTCTTTCTCCTCTATTTTTTGATTTTGTTGTTTAATTTTCTCAATGTCTCCCCTCAGCACTTTCAGTTCCTTCCTGTACTCTCTTTGTCTCTCTTTAATCTCTACCACTTCTGCTGTTAATTTTTGTGTCTCCTTTGTTAGTTCTTGCATCATATTTATTATCTGGTCAAGTTCATTATCAACGTGTCGGAAATATAATGCTCCATGTACTTAATTTAAATTGGTTACTCTGACGCGCGCTTCGACTCTTCCCCCTGTTGATAGAAAGAGGATGGACAAACTCAACATCCTTTTCATCTTCGCTATCTGGAAGGTGGTCTTGAACTTGAACGTGAATTTTTTCATGGTCATTGCGCAGACGAAGCACATACCAATAAATGCTTTATCTACAAGAAATAAAAATATATACAATTAGTCACTAAGCAATAATAGTATTTATAAAATTTGATTATAATATTACCTAAACCAGTTGTTCTTTTCTTTAGCTGTTTATTCACGCTGTTTCTTCCTATTTTCCTTATCCTGTGTTTGTTTCTAAGTTTTTCTTTTCCTCTTTATCGTCATAAAACTTTTTCCATTTCCTTGAAGATATACGAAAGGCCAACGTTCGACGTTTTTCCTGCCCTTTCGTTTAGGTGATTCTGGCCACAATAATGCTTTCGCCAAGGCTGATTGCTATTCGTCATTTTCGGTTGATTTCTCAACATCAAATAAATTTCTTATTGTTTTCTTAGGAATGTCAGTTTTTTCTCTGACGTAGCCAAATATACTTGATTTTCTTCAGTGGCATCCTGCTCCATTGCTACGACGTCCGTTAATTGCTGAGGATAATCTACATTATAGCTCCACTTCCTGATCTTCCTCTAAATCAGTTTGCTGTGTAACTTGGGTCACATTGTTTTCATTAAAATGATTATATAAACTTTTAATGCATATCTCAGCCTCATTTAAAATCGTTTCATTTATTTTACTTCCAATTGTTTTTCAAAATTATTTTTATTCAAAACTTTGCAGGAAACGTCACGGCCGGTGTTTTCTTCGTCATCAATAATAAAGGCGTCCGGATTCCACGGAAATATTCCACTTTCCCTAACCCATTTATAATGACATCTGGATGGAGGTTTTCTAAAGCTTTTGCTAAAATAGAGGCAAAGTGACGTTTCGTTACGTCTTGACTGGGATTAGACAACTTCCATTCATTGATACTTTGTTTCCAGTGTTCTTTCAGCGGTTTAAAGACAGAAACGTCGCTGGCTGCAACATTCTAGTCGCATTTGGATATAGTGCGACCACACTTTACTCAACTGGCGAGTTAGGCGGCTGTTATGGCCATCAACAAACAATATAACTGAACTGGGCATTTGATTTTTTCCAAATATTCCAAAAATATGTTTGCGATATATTCAAAAAAAACTTCTCCTTTCATCCATGCAGTATCGCTGCGTTCGATTCCCCAATCTGAAGGCACAGACTGAACAATATCGGGAGGAATTTGTTTATAAGGGAATATATTCATAGGTCGAATCGTTAAGCACAGGAGTAGTCTTTGGGGCATAATAAAAAACCGCTTTCATCTCCATCAAATACTCTTGTTGGATCAGAAAGTATTTCAAAGACATTTTCTTCTTTAAGAACTTCGGATATGTTAGCAAACTACCCCTTTACGTCGCTTTCGGTCTTACACGCGCTTGCGTTTGACACAGATTCTGAAGTTCGTAAAGTTATGATTGGATGGTGTTTTAAAAATCCTCGGTACTACCTCGCCAGGTAAATCGTATTTAAATACAGGTCTTGTATCATTAAGGAGTAACATTTCTTTGACACTTAGCAGTAACCATTTTCCTTCGAGGGAAGCTCTTCCTAGCGCATTACAACAACCTTTTTGAATTAATGTTTTTTCTTCGTCAGTTAATAATGGGGGGGGGGGTCACATTAGGTTTTTCCTATTTCTTTTAGGCGACGAGCAAACTTGATCCGAGGTATACCATATCTACAAAAATGAACCTCAAAATAACATTATTGATTTTGCTCTCTAAATTGACAATACCTATTTATTTAAATGAACTTACTTAATGCTCGTTGATTTTACAACTACTGAAGGGCCAATGTAAAATATTTCTTAACTGGGAATTTGTAGTTGCCAAGTCGAGATTTCCAACTGATAACTGGACATTTCCAGATAGCAATTAAAAATCCCCAAATAACAACTGGAGATCTCCGGATGACAGGGACGAAAGCACTGAAGGGCCAACAAAAATTCCTACTAGATAACTGGGAATTTCCAGATGACAACTAGAAAATTACAATTGCCATTTGGAAATCTCAGGAAAAATGTAGAAATGTCCAGTTTTCATGTGTTAAAAAAACTTTTTATTGGCCCTTCATGGCTTTCGTAGAAATTTTCAAATGGCAACTGGAAATTTTCATTTGTCATATGAAAATTCCAGTTGTTATCCGGAAATGCCTCGTTTTTATCTGCCAAATTCTAGTTGTTATCTGGAAAATTCCAGTTGCCATTTAGAAACTTCCTATTAGAGAATATTGGACATAGCCACCCATCATGTGGAGATGAGTAGTGGAAGGTTTCCAAATGGTAACTAGAAAATTTCAGAAAACAACTGAGATTTCCACGTGACAAGTGGAAATTCCCCCTTCCATTTGGAAATTTCCAGTAAAAAAGAATTTTTTATTGGCTTTTGTAAACTTGCTCGTAAAAAATGTGACAGGATTTTCTTAAATGTGAGAAAAAAAATGCAGGAAAATTTTTATCTTTCTCCCATCACATCGTGTAAAGTATTCAATAAAAGACACAATTTTACTGCCGAAAACGTAGAAAAGTACTTGCTATGTAACATACTATATAATTTTAACAAGTTGTAATATTATCAGTTAAGTTATGTAATTGTTATTTTAGCAATATCAAGTATAAAAGATATACAGATTATGTACATATAAACATTTGTATTAAGTATGCATAATTTTCAAAAATACAAAATTTAATTTTAGATGCCGATTCAATTTTAATGTCTTATTGGCAAATTTGGGAAATCTTGAACTGTAATCTTTCAGTAAAAGGACCCTAATTTTTAAGCTACCCCTTTGATGTGTAATTCACAACCTTGTACCGTTACTAAGAAAACAAGACTAAACATGCAGCGTGGACGTTCCAGTGGTTCTTTTCTTTATCGAATTAGTGTCCAGGTATCCGGTACCTAAAATTATTCTTCAGGCTAATAAATTATACATTTTTGCTAATCCTTTACCGGAAATGTTATGTGGAATGCGTATTATCTTTACATACATTTCATAGAAAATTTTATTGTTGTTCGGCTTAAAAAGTTCATTACAAAAGAAATTTAAGGTCATTATTTAGAAACAATGGGTATTTTTGACCGAAAGAGCAGTGTATACCTTCAATATAGTTTGACTTATTTACTTTTTATTTATTATTATTACTATTATTATTTAAAATTTAATTTGCCCGTCTTTAACGTAGGCGATTTTGTGCGGTGCACAACCGGCATACCTCTACGCCACCGATGGCCCTATTACAATAGTTACTGTTTGCACTACTTAATTACATCAAAGATTGACAGAAAGGAAAATAATTCTGAGAAACAAGTGATAATTTTGTTAGCTGTTGGCTATAAAAAGGCATAAAATATTTCTTTTTTCGGCAGAATAAACAACATGACGTCGTTCGTATTACAAATAGTCTGAGCTTATTAAGCGTGTAATTAATACCCGAGTAAGCTATAGGTCATTGGTTTTATTTTATTTATTTAATCTTGGTGGGGAGTTGTGTCTTGAACGTATTAGGATTTTTATATCTTTTGTTTGAATATTAATCCCGATATTGATATTGATTATTATTTAAAAAGACTTGAAAAACAAATATTAAAAATGAACGAGAATCGTTCCAACATGAAACACCAAAACGCACGTGCAATCCAAGATACATACATACATACAGGAATAAAGGTAGCTGTTTCTTTGAAATTCATAAATCAAAACATTTAAAATACACACTACATACTTGAATTCTACTTTTTGTATAGGATGTTTCAAAAACATTAGATATTCTCATTACAGTTGAAATCAAACGGAACTTGAAATTGTCGATTTTAAACTATGAATTTGTTTCTGTTTGTTGCCGTTTTGATTCCTTTTTAACTTTGCTTTAAATTTAGAAAAGAAAGTTTGTAATATTAATCATGTAAAAAACAAAAAATGCTTTCATTTTTATCCTGGGAAAAAAGAAGCACAGCTACATCTCTAAGAGTGTAAACCCTACGGTTTCGTTTTTGAGCGGCTTCTATGCGTTGTTTAACTTTGTGGAACATCTTTCGGAACCCTTCCTACCTTTTGATTTCATCGTTTTCAAGGTAAACATCTGAGATTGCGTTTCCAAGGAAATGTTTGTATTCGCGACCATCACCAACACAGTCACGTCCAAAGTTGATATAAAATGAAGTGAATCCGGTAACAACTTCACTTCTTGCAGTTTTTAGAGTACAACCTATACAAGTTATATTTTTGTCCCATTCTATGTAGCTGCGGATCGTGGTTTTGATGATCTTATTGTAGCGTTTGACGGAATCTGCACGTGGATTGTAGTGGGTGGTGTAGCACAAACAAGTGTGATGCGATTTGCACAATTCTTGGAACTCTCGACTTCGCATTTGGGGTCTATTATCGCAAATCAAAAATTCTAGAACACCATAAACTAGAAATAGTTGATCTTCGACAAATCGAACTAAGGATTTGTCTTTGGTCAAACGAACAGAACACAACATCACATATTTGCTGAAATAGTAAACAAGCAACTATATTTGGTGAATTCTCCAATAGGTTTTATAGGTACCTAAATGTCCACACCTAAGATCGTCATGATGATTCTTTATAAAAGTTTTTCTCTTATACACTCCTCTTCATAAAGTATCGGACGACTCTCAATTCGTAAGAAATATGAAAGATTTGATAAGAAAATTGAAACAAATCACATTTTTCTTTCTAAATACTGACTCATACTTATCTTACGTAGCGAAAGCTGCAAACAAAACATAATTTGAAAATTTAATAAAGACAGATGCTAAAAAATGTATAAAATTACATTAATTCGTCACTTCATAAAGTTCCGGACGGCAAAATAGTTTGTCTGATAGAGTTAAATAATCGAGTAAATAGGGGTTTGTATGTTAGTTTATATCATTTAACAGCTTCAGTGAAATCATTTGTACATTGTTTAGATTTAAAAAAAAAACATTTAGAGTTGATTAGCGCGAACAACATACCCCACCATCAACAACAATTAAAGCTAGATCTTTGGTTGCGTATTACCGAGAGCTAGGAAAGTCTTTAGGTGAAATTAGTAGTATTTTACGAATATCCAAATCTACAGTACACAACATATGCAAGAGATATTGTAAAGAAGACCGAATTGAGGATAAAACCAGCCCCGAACGTCCACGCAAATATACACAAAGGGAGGCTAATTTTATAATTCGGCAAATAAAGTGAATTCTAAAATCTCCACGTCAAAATTGGCAGATCAGTTACTTCATCATAGTAATAACAAAGTAAATGCCACAACAATTGGCCGTATTATTAGAAGGGCTGATTATAAATCCTCTGTATGCAAACGTAAACCGTTTATAAGTAAAGTTAACAGACAGAAGCGTTTGGATTGTGCCAAAAAATATGAAAATAAGGATCTTAGTTTTTGCAAATCGGTAATATTTGCTGATGAAGGTAAATTTACTGTTTACAAAAGTGACAAAAAAAACGGGAATGTGTTTATAGGAAACCCATGGAAGCCTATAAATTAAAACACTTAAATGCGACAGTGAAACATGAAGGGCAAGGTATAATGATCTGGGGCTGTATGTCTTATAATGGGGTGGGAAATGTAGAAGTAATTGCAATAATCATGACTAAGGACAGTTATTTATTATTAATAAAGTCTCATCTTCACGCATCCGCAGAAAAAATGGGATTAAAAGACTACTTTCAGTTTTACCAAGATAATAACCCGAAACATAAGGCCTTCATAGTTTGGAACTGGCTTCTTTATAATTGTCCTAAAGTGCTGGAACCACCTCCACAAAGTTCAGATTTAAATCCCATCGAGCATCTGTGGGACCATTTAGATCGCATATTAAAGGATAAGTATAACATCACAAAAAAAGCCGAATTGAAAGAGAAGTTATTGTATGAATGGGAAAATACGTCTAAGGAATTTCTTAAAAAGTCGTCGAATCCATGCCACGACGTCTACAGGAGGTAATAAAACAAGATGGAGACCCTACCAGATATTAATCTTAGATATGATGAAAACTACGAATAAGTATAAACTATAATTATTGTATCATCCGGAACTTTATGAAGCGTTTAGTTATGTGTTTACAATAGTTTTTTTTGTATAGTTAGTTTATGTTTTGTAGTAGATTCGTACGTTTGTGTTGTAATTAGTTGAATCAAATCAAAATACAATTATAAAAGAAGAAAAAAAGATTTCATTTAATTTTTTCAATAAATATCCATGTGTTACTTACGAATTGAAAATCGTCCGATACTTTATGAAGAAGAGTGTACTTAAGAACGACCAATTTCCAGTAATTGTCTTCCTGGGAAAGTTCCGGAATATCACGACGAACGTACTTATACAATAGATCGTTTTCAATACGTCATTGTAAAAACTTGTCAGGTCGATTAACAACTCGTTGTTTCATACGTAAGTATCAAGGGTCGGTTGTGTTTGCAAACGCAACAGTATCTGACGTTTGAGAGTTTACAGAATCGACTTAGATAAAAAGTTGGGAACCACATTTTCTTTTTCCTTTCGATGAACGACGGTAAGATGAAGGGTGATAGACGCACAGCCTACCTCGCCTAACAAACTGTGGCATCTTGTGTAGTTACAGAAGTGGGATACGGTCTGTAGCCACAGTAAATTATGTTTCTTTGAAATAGTGTGTAGCTTTTCTACAGACGAAATAACAGCTAAGCACTCTCTGAAGTACTGTAGTACTGTAGAAACGTTTTTCTGGGTCAACTTGACCAATGGTGATAATATCTCTGAGGAATTAAGGATGAAACGTCGGTACCAAACCTCTAAGGTAGCATTTACTTTCTCAGGATCAACATGTAAACCTCTCGAGTCTACAACATAACCTAGATAACGAAGGGATGACCTACAAAAGATATTTTTCTCCTTGCAAATAGTCAGTCCGGGAGATATCAAACGTTCGAGTACTTGGTAAGAATTTCAAGGTATGTCTCAAAATTGGGGGTAATGATAATTATTTCGTCCAGATATACAAAAAAAGGAAGGTTCTACATCAGCACAAGAACCTTACCCATCAAACGTTGTCATGTGAGGGGGCGCGTTGTTTAAACCAAACGGCATCCTTTTGAACTGATGCAGTCCCTACCTGGAATAGCAAAGGCCGTGAGGGCACGACTCGATTGTTTGACTCCCACCTGATGATAAGCTTATTTAATGTCGATAGAACTTAGAAGTCTAGCACCTTTTAAGCGATCTAAAATGGCTGACATGTAGAGTAAGAGGTACGCAAAAAAGTTTGTCTTTTTTGGGTACCGGAGAATATCCACATCCAATATTCTCTTCAGTTCTTCATCAATTATCTTTTGTTTTGGAGACACTGACTAGTATCTCTGCTTTATTGGTCTAGTTCCAGGCTCTATTGTTATTTCATGCTCAGTCACGTTAGTAAACCCAAGACCTTCGTCTATTTGAACAGTGGTTCTTACCATGATGCTGAAATTGTCTGCAATGTACAGCCCCATACCAACTGTGTTGCCTGAAACATATTATCAGTTTGTCTTAGACAATGCAGACTTTAATGTGGACACATTACGACTGCCAAAGCCCAACCATCAGGTGAAAACATCGTGAAATTAACTTCACCTTCACCAGCCAGAGAGGTAGGAAAGTTGGGAGTGCTTCCTCTACAAATTGCACGCCTCACAAGTAAAAGTCTGAAACAGGTTACCGTAGAAGACGTAAAGCAGTTACACGCTCTCCCATCAGACGTACCTGTGCTAAGTCTGTCTGATGTGTTATGGATACGTAGCAAATGGATGTGGTTTCAAGGTGTTCCTGAGTGATAAGGGTTTATGTGGAGCATAGCCACAGATAAGGATTTTTCTAGACGTGCTGTGGTGCCTGTGCCATTCATAAATTTACTCCCAATAGACAGAGACACATTATATACAGTACTGTAGTATGTAGCAGAACATTGTCAGCAATTAGGACTCAAGACATGTTTCATAACCTTTGACCAGCCATTCATTATCAAGGCAAAAGAAATAATTGCATCTAATGAAAATGGAAAAATAGAGGCACTACTAGGTGGTTTCCATATATTGATGTCGTTTCTTGGGTGTATCGATTACATTATGGCTCCACTTCAGTTGCATTTAAACTCGATTCTAACATTTTAAAAATTTTTGAGAACGCCTAAAGGTAGGCTACTCAATAAACGGTAGTTTCCTAGGGCGCCGACGACGGTATAAGAAGACTTTTAAGCAGATTATTTATGTTCTTTGAGAATCTAACCAAGTGGAAAGTACATAAACTCGTTTAGGGATTATTTTTGCATTTGCAGTTATGACTAAGGTCTTCTGCTTTACACCTAAACAAAGATCTCGTTACCCTTTTCTAACTGTAAATATACAGGTAGAGACCAATTTAATATATAAAAAGGGCTGCAAATTTCTTACCTGTACCATTTGTCTATTAGTCATGGGACATACGACTCTTTACCGTGCCAGTTCAATTCGTTCAACTCATTTTAAAGAGTCGTTCACATTGAGTCGTTCATTTGAACTGATTGTGTAAGCACGCACGTTTCATACATACTACTGTAGAAATGTACGATAGGTGCGATATCATTCTCACCTAAATTATTGAATAATGTTTAGTCAATTCTCAAGATCTCCACTCTATTAGATTTTTCTACTCCTTAGAAAATAGAAATGAAGTGTTTTATTTATTTAATAATCCTTAGAAAATATTATACTTCGATAATCATTAATAAATACACTAAACTTGTATTGCTCTTGGAAATTCAACATGCTTTTCTACTTTCCGAGCATGTATGCACTATCTCGTTCAAAAGAGAATCGCCACTTTCTTGCATTGAACTGTGTAAGTTCAAATACATATTCAGCTTACTGTTTCTTCGTTTGTTCATTCCCCACTCCTCAGTAGAGTCAGTACGAACTTTAAATGCACTTTTATGTGCTACTGAACTGTATAAACAAATGAACGAACCGTTCAATCGAAAAGAGTCGTGTGTTTACCGCTCATTTAAGTGAGTCGTTCATTGTGAACGACTCATTCATGAACCACCCATCTCTATTGTCTATAGTTTTTTGTTTTGCTTTTATTCTGTTCTAGTATAGATATGCTAACAGTTTATGCTTTATAGTAAAATTAAGTGATTGTAAGTGATTTGTGTCTTTAACTTGTTGTGTAGTATTCGTTTATAACCGCCAAAGCGCCGTTAGGTTCATTTTAAGAATCTAGTGGTTACACTAGACTTGTAGACTACTATTATTTTAAAAAGTGAATTCTAGTTCTAAACGTTAGTTAACAAAATGGGACTTCATACAAAAAATAATTTGACGTGTAGTGTTCGACGAAAAAGTCGGAAAAGACTTATGAAGAAAATCGCAGTTGAGAAGTTGAGGTAAATAAATCTATACCCATTTTTATATTACCTAACATTTGAGAAAAACAGCTTCTATTACATTAAAAAGCAATTAGAGAAATGCGCATTCAGAATCAGGAGCAACAATAATATTTTCTAGTTAGACGCCTAGCTTATTATTTTATAGAAGCTATCAAAAACTTCAAATTTTTATTTGTTTAAAGAAACTAGAAGCTGCTACCTCTATTACAAATTCCTCCCAAGTTTCCACACCAGAATTGGATCTAGATGGATTACCCGAATTGACAGTAGAAAAAGAAATTGAAACAGAAGCTTCACCTGCGTCCAAAAATAGTCGACATAAATGTTTTGTTTTCCGCTCTAAAGTCTTTAAATCATTCTGGATTTGGCTGTAGCTTTTTTGACATAGATATTATTTCTGAAAAACGACTTGGTTTTAAGAGTATTTTTACCACCAAGTGTAAGGTTTGTAATAAACAAGATACTTTTGCTACTGAAGGAGACCATGGTATCGATATTAATCATGCTGCAGTATGTGGCATGATAGCTATTGGGGCTGGTTACACACAGCTAAAAGAGTTGTGCTCTTCGTTCGATGTACCAAGTATATCTTTTAATACATATTCTTCAAAAGAAAGTATTGTACAAGAAGCAATTAAAGAAAGTGCTTCGGAAGAAATAAGACTTGCCGGACAGGAAGAGGTACGTTTAGCTGAAGAAGCAGAGACATCGATACCGATGGGATTCCAGTAATCAATGTCATTGTTGATGGCGTGGAGTAAACGCTCCTATAAAACCAACTATAATGCCTTATCTGGAGTTGCTTGTATAGTAGGAGCACGCACGAAAAAAATCTTGTTCCTAGGGGTTAAAAACAAGTATTGTTCAATGTGTCAAAGATACAAATCCTTAGGAAAACCTATTCCCGAACATAAGTGCTTTAAGAACTGGGACAGCACATCTACCTCAATGGAATCCGCTATAATTGTCGAAGGTTTCAAAAAGTCAATTGAAATTCATGGCCTAAAGTACGGAAAGATGATTGGAGACGGTGATAGTAGCGTATATAGAAAGATTTGTGATGCGAAACCATACGGGGCAAACTTTTTTATTGAGAAGATAGAGTGTAGGAATCATATTCTGCGCAATTATTGTAATAAAATTAAAGAACTAGCACGAAGCACAAAACTGCACATTGATGTGAAAACATTTCTAAGAAACAATATTCTTAAATTTAGAACCGCAATAGTAAGCGCAGTAAAGCATTACATAGAAGAAGGTCTGGGTGTAGAAGAGAAAATAAAACTTTTAAAAGAAGATATACTCAATAGTCCTAAACATATATTAGGTTATCATAATAACTGTAAGCATTATTTGTAAGGGACCGAAACCTAACCAAAAGGAGATGTTTACTGTTTTGGAAAACAGCAGTGTATATGAGGAGTTTTGTAGGTATTTGTATCGTGTTGCTAGTCACGCTTCTAGTCTTTTACACAATATAGATACAAACTACGCCGAAAATTTTAATTCTATTATTAACAAGTTGATAGGCGGTAAGCGAATGAATTACTCTTTACGGGGTTCGTATGAAAGCAGATGTAATGCAGCCGTCATTAATTTTAATAAGATAGATCATGTCTGGAAGCAGAGCATTTCAAATTAGGGAAAGGGAAAGTTGGAAAATACACCCAAAGATATTGTTTTTTGAGAAAAAAAGTGCAAAAGAAAAAACTAACTAAAAAAAGATTTTTTGCAACTGGTGGAGCCGATATGGATTATGGTTGTGAGACTGATGAATATGAATTAGATAAAAGTAAAGAAGAAATGTCAAAACTACAAGAAGAGTATATAAAGAAAGTTTCCAACGTAGATATTATAAACCTAGAAATTCTAACAAGAGAACAGAGAAGTAATCCAAACTGGTTTAGAGAAAGATCAGGCAGACTTACTGCCAGTTGCTTTGGCCAAGTATGCAAGATGAAACCATCTATCTCTACAGCAAACCTAGTAAAAAATATATTATATTCCAATCAAAATGTGAAATCGAATACGAGGATTGCTATTTATATTTCTGGCCTTGGCAACACTGACTGTTTCCAGGCGTCAGCTGACATTTCCGGTGTGAACTTTACATTGTTGAATATAAGCTCAACCATAACCTTTTGTCATTTGAGTGCGATTAGTGTTGTTTGCAGTTAATTGAAAAGTGCAGTCCCTAGTAAAAAATGGATTTAATCCGTGAACACTTTCGTGCAATTATTTTTCATAACTTTCGACGTGGATTATCACGACAAGAGTGCATCAATGAACTTAATACATTATATAGCGATGAAGCTCCATCCTACAGCACTGTAAAAAACTGGTATAATGAATTCAAACGTTGCCGATGTTCACTCCAGGACGAAATCCGTGAAGGCCGTCCAAAATCTGTCGTTGTGACTGAAAACATCGATGCTGTGCGTGAACTGATTAAACAAGATCGTCATGTGACATACCGTGAGATTGAGGCATCTTTGGGCATTAGTATGACTAGCATCAACAAGATATTACATGATCATTTGGCCGTAAAAAAAATTTGTTCCCGTTGGATCCCGCATAACCTGACTAATGCTCAAAGGCTGTGTATAACATCTGCACAGGTGACGAATCATGGATCTACGCATATGACCCCGAAACAAAACAGCAATCAACTGTGTGGGTCTTTCAAGACGAGCCAAATCCAACAAAAGTTGTTCGCGGAAGAAGCACATCGAAGCAAATGGTTGCCTGTTTCTTTGGCATTACCGGTCATGTGGCAGCAGTGGCGTTAGAGCAACGTAAGACGGTCAACTCTGAATGGTACACAACCATTTATTTGCCAGAAGTCATTGGAGAAATTCGGAAAACTTTAAAGAAGAGGCGAATCATTCTTCATCATGACAATGCAAGCTCTCACACCGCTGCTCAAACAATTGAATATTTAACCAGCCAGAAGGTCGAGTTGATGGGCCATCCACCATACAGCCCTGATTTGGCACCCAATGACTTCTTTTTATTTCCGTACATCGAAAACAAACTGCGTGGTCAACGATTTTCAACACCAGAAGAAGCCGTTTTTTGTTTCAAAACGCATATTTTGGAGCTGCCTCAAACAGAGTGGAAAAAGTGCTTCGAAAATTGTATCAATCTTAATGGAGAATATTTTGAAAAACAATAAAACTAGTTTCGATCATAAATACTTGTTTTTTCATTGTTAGGCCAGAAATATAAATAGCAACCCTCGTAATGCTATTTTAAAGTTTCAACGGCAGAAAAATGTAAATGTTAAAAATTGTGGTTTGTTTGTACATCCCATCAAGAAATATTTAGCGGCTTCTCCTGATGGTTTGGTATCGAGTGATATTATAGTAGAGATTAAATGTCCGTATGCCGCACGGGAAATGACCGTAGTGGAAGCCATAGAAAAGAAAACTATAGCATACTGTACAGTTTCTAAAGAAGATAATGGTGAAATACAGATTCACCTCAAATCTAACCACAACTATATGTATCAAGTGCAGGATCAATTGCAAATTGCCAGAAAAAGATGGTGCTATTTTATTGTTTATACGCAAAAAGATATACAGTGGGAAATAATAGAAAGAGATGACAAGTTTTGGGAAGAAAAGATGAGTGCACAGTTAGAAAAGTTTTATTTTTCAGCTCTAATTCCAGAAATTCTTGATGCCAGAGTTAAAAGAAACATGCCAGTTCGTGATATAAAATGTTCTGATTTATAACATCTACTGAAATACGTTAGATTTAAAGAAAGAACCGTTAGTAAAACTAGTCAAACGTTAAATATAGTAGCCCCTGTACAATTAAGATTACATAAATAGTATGAAAACATCTATTATTTTAGGATACATCTGCATGAGTTGTAAATGGCAATGATAAATTCCAAATACATGCAGTATATTATCTTCCCAGAAAATTTTAGAATGAAAAGTTTAGGAGTGTTATTGCAACTGTTGAGTAATAAAAGTGTTGATGTGAAATCTAAAAAATATAAAGAACTATATAGGGATGGTGGTTTATCCGCTGGGACTATTTTACTATACAAAATCTGTAGTGTAGGATACGAAAATGAGTTGAATGCTTAGTTTTTTTGGAAAGCAAAAATTTTATTATTTTTGAAAAGTTTGAATTTCATGTCAGTTTTGGAATTAGTAACTTTACAGAGTTACTATAATAGTTGTATTGTACTGTCAGTTGTGATTACCAAGATGATAATGCCACATATTTTTTTTTGGTAAAATTGAATTTGTTGAATTTCTTAGAAATATAGTGTTTTAAATTTCCTTCTATGTATTTTCCAGCTTTTCTTACGCAGGATGTTCAAGAACTTTCGGTATCCAGCTATACTATACAATACGCTAATAGTGATCGGATGGATCTAATTTTCGACAATTTCCTTCTTCTCTGTAAGACAGACTTATAATGAAAATGATATCATTTCTGCTTAAATTAGAAATGCTATCAACCTTTTTATTTTAAATAGGATTTTTGAAATCTGCATCCAATTTAAAGATCAATGTAGGTTTTGCTCTGGGTTTCGACGCCGAATATACTCTTTTCAAAGTCACGTCCCAATGGCATACGTAAATGAGCCATTCCTTCTTGTAAAATAGCGATATTATTCCGATTAAACCGGAGAAATTATCAACTTCAACCGGAAGTTCTTGAAAAGTACAGTAGACTTAAAATTCCCAGAGATCTACGTTGCTGGACTCTAAATCGGTTGTAGGTCTCAAATATGTAAAAATATATACGACGTACTATTGAAATAACAAAATTGATAGCATCTACGGTGTAACTAAAAGTGATTTCACTTTCATTATGAGACCCTGTTATGGAACAAAAGGATTTAATTATGTGTGTCAAAAATCAGATAGACCCCATCATTATCAGTAGCGACGTTATAGCTCGGAACGACAGTCATTGAAAATCTTGTACCTAAGGTAAATAGATTAGTAGAAGAGTAAGATTATATTTTAAAAAAGAATTCAAAGCAAATGCTTTGAAAACGGATTTTAAAACATTTCTCCGTGTTTAGTGTTCAATAACTGTTTCCTTACTAAAATATATTTTCAAGTTCAGGAGACTGCTTTTTATTCAACTTTCTTGCTCACAATTGTACAAACCAAATTGAAACTATATAAAAGCTTACATTTTGAATTGTTTTCAGAATACTAAAATCATAAATCCTTTAAATGTCTTATTTACGGAAGCTTCAAAAACATGTGGCTGTAAGTACAATAAAGTGGAAATGAATAGAGACTTCTTTAAAAAGCATTTTACCGATTTTACTACCTGCTTTACAATGAGTATTCGGAGCTATACTTTTATTTTCAAAACTCTAAAACGGTCCTTACAAGCTGTAAGAAGTAGTGATGGTTGCCTAAAATAATTATCTATTAATTAGAATTTCAATCAATCTATTAGAAATAAAGAAAAAGTTCTGCAATACATGTGAGGGAAACAAAGGAGCCTGCATTACAGTAAAAATAAAATTTAATTTTCTGTACTAGTTTCCTTATACCGTCGAAATAATTAAAATCGCTAATTCTTTTAATTAAAAATCAAATATTATAGTGAGAAGAAAAATTCTCTAATACCTGTCTTTCTTTAACACATATCTGCAATATAAGATAGTGAGACACACTTTAACACTTTTCATTTGACTACAATCTAGAAAAAAAGTGTACTGTTAAGTATTAAGAAGTTTTCAGGGCACTGAAAAGGAACCTTATGTCTAGTAGTGGTCTTGCGATACATAATTTTTGCCTCCAATTCAGTCGAAAAAAATATGAGAGACCATGCATTCAGCAGAGCAATTCGAGCACACTTGCTCATTCACACTACATTGACAACAATGATTTTGAACAACAGTGACATTACAGAAGAGGAAAGAATAGCATAAGTTACTTGATAGCAGATTTTTACAATGACGCATTAACTGGTGAATTGAAAGAAATGAAAGCTTGATTAGCGTACAGTTGAAGATAGCTACAAAACTGGAAAGTTTGGAAAAGAATGGTTTAAGTTCTGTACTGTGGGTGCAATGATATAACATGGTGACACTAATGAAGCGCTTCATAGTAGCAGAGCCTTTGGAAGACTGGGAGGACCATCTTACGTGTGTACACAGAATGATATCCTTCTTCTATCTGTGCGGTCATTTTCAGTACACCAAATCTGCTCATTGGTACCTTCTTGACATACTTCAGCTTGGTTTAGAAATGACGGCTGATGAATTTAAGCAATTTGTGAATGAGGTATACTTTGCTGTAAAAAAGAGTGACTCCTTTTGGGCTGGGTTATGGTCTGATCTTACATTTGAGAAAACATTAATGAGAAAGATGAAAATCAAGAGTGGGCTAACTCGAGGGGGAGGAATTACAGATTCAACAGCAGCGAAGTGGCCAAGTGCTGCTCAAACAAGTTCTGCTATCTGCTCCTCACTAGAACAATTCACTGTAGTGGTTTTTACGTCAATTTCGAGATGAAAGAAGCAGAAAAATTTTTTTCGAATGGTACAGTTCTCCTCTTCTAAGGCGCAACAGCTAATGCCACTATGAGCAGGTATCGTGGGTGATTCGGGAATAAAATGTCACTAAACCCTGAAAATTGGCAAAGAACTTATGGCGAAAGGATTTGGAAAACACTTTGTTGATCTAAAGGTATCAGGGAAGGACAGGGCAAAACCCATAGCAGCAATGACCAGTTGGATAAAAGTGCATGGTGAAACTGCGGTAATCGATCTATTACTTTTAGGATAGCAATTCTGAAGAACAATTATGAAGACTTGAAGTCTCTTTTGGAGTACGAGTTATCTCCATTTCCGCTTTCACTCTTCGATGTAGGTGAAATGAGGAAAATAACGAAAGCTGCTCTTTATGACCTGCTACCTATCACAGACTTGGCAGTAGATCTTAAAACAAGTTTCAACGTCATTGATGGTGCGATGACAGATGGGAATGATTTTTACCAATGTTTGCCAACAGTATGTAACGTATGCAAAATGCAATTTCGGACCAAGATTCTCGATAGTTGTTGATGGTTATAGTGACAGGAAGGACAGTATGAAGGTGCGAGAACAAACAAGAAGAGGAATTAGTAAAAGTTCTATGGAAGTCAACTTTGATGGACACATGAAAGCTACTATACAATAACATCACTTTCTGGCTAATGCGCAGAACAAGAGAAGGCTAATTACATTATCGTGTCAGAAAAGAGTGCTGATAGGATAGAGAGACACGTTGCAGTCAATGATGCTGACTATAATATCATATGTAATGCAAATGGTAAAGCCACGACGAATTCTTGCGCGACTTGTTGGGGAGGATGTCGACCTTGTTGTGATGCTAATGGCCCTGGCTCCACCTACTAACAATATTTTGTTCCTCAAACCAGCAAGAGGAAAAGTGGAAACAAAACTGTTCTCGTCCCAACAGCTTTCATTTTATCGGCGCATCCTCCAGGGAAAAACTTTAGTCATTAAAATGTACGACCAGGAACTAGCCATTAAAGAAATAGCAGCTACTTTTTATGATCCTTCATCAACGCCAAAGGTTGTTATAGGTGCAGGAGAAAATATGTTATGACTGTTTGCCGTTTCCCCCCCAACACAAGCTGACCTGCATCAATTCCAGTATAACGAAGAAGCAAAAGCCTGCTCTCTCATCATACTTACAAGTGCAAAGATGGCTGGACAACAACCTGCCTCCTGAAAATTGGGGATGGAAAAGGGGAGAACCTTGAACCGGTAACCATCATAGATCCTCCTGCACCGGATTCAGTTCTTAGTACAATTTTTTGTAGGTGTGTAACTGGTTACTTAAGCAGATATGGATGCCAGAAAGCCGGACTGACGTGAAGCCAAGCTTACATTGGTTAGCAAGGAGCATGCATCAGCAGTGCTCCCCTGAATCTTGTCGAAGTGGATGAAGACGACTTATTGGATAAAGAAGAAGAAGAAGAAGATTGAGGAGGCTTTCTAACTTGCAAATTGAACTTTCTTTTGAATGTTTAGTAGTAATAATATAAAATTGTTATTTTATTATTAGCATTGTATCATGTTTTTTTGTGAAAGTAAAAAAAACCATGCAAAACCTCGATTTTTAGCATTATTCAAATGTTCTCCCCCACCCTCCCCATAACTCTTAAACTAGCAACCCTACAAAAAAAGTACATAGGACCTTTTTTGTAGGACATTTTGTCTACTTTAATTTTGTATAGAGAGTAGTTTTAGCCAAAGTAAATAGATTCCGAGATATTTGAGAGAAACTGAAAAAATGCTCATCAGGACACAACAGCAACAACTGTGCCAAATTTCAAAACTACGTGAATCATTTCCGAACTTTTGGCTAATTTGACTGGGCTACTGATCCTACTATTAGAATGGAAAATTAATAAGAATCAGATGCAAGACGGTAATAAAGATTATATTTATGAACTGATTTTAAAGATAAATATAAAATTAAAGGTGAAATTATATTTATTAGGTTATTAATCGGATCTAGGAGCACATTCGTCTATTCAAATTTTCAGAAACAATGTTTACGAAATATTGTTTTAGTTTTCCACATATTGCTGCATGTTTAAGTTAACTGTTATCATATTTAAGTTAATTTGTTAGAAATACATATTTTAATAATCTTATACATACATAGATAGCAGAAAGTTTTTGTTTTTAGTATTCGTTGTTTTTACAGACCACAAATTAGAATAACTGGTAATTATTTATTAAAATAGAAGATACTACATACATACGTACTATATAGTATGTAAACGCGAAAAAAAATAATGCAAAATTTGGATACTGAACAATATTTTAATGTTGACTATTCGAAAACAGGAAGTTTTACGTATCAAACTTAATTTTCGGGCCTTGGTAATATTTATATCCAAATGGGTATTTTTGATTTTCCGTCACATTTTTAATTTGCCCTTAAGATTTATTTTCATTTAGTCGTGCTATTTCGCTGCTACATAGAATAAAGAGCCCCATTAATAAAAAATGCGACGTGTATAATAAAAATAATAAAAGGGATTGATTTACGATGGCGTGACGATAAACATTGCCAATCATGCTTTTTCTCTGAACCTCAACCCCGAATAAACAAAAACCATTTGAAAAAAATCTTAAATAATTGCTTTGGGTAACTTAATACCACTGTAGATAAGATTAATATAGCAACACTGTAGTCACAACCTTGGAATTATAGAAATTGTTCTGCAATCTACTTTGCAAGTACTTAAAGCCTTTTCTGGCATCTTTTTAGAACTGTTAATGGATTTTACGATTTGCTGTGAAAGAAGCATTTTAAACCGATCCTTAAACCGTCCTTAAAATTCTTTTTACTTGTATTGCAGCTATGACAATTCTAAAAAGATATTTTGAACCTAAAGTCATAAACCAAGCAAATTAAAAGTATATTGCTTTGTAGTATTTCTTATTTAAAAACTATTTATCCAATTCTAACTGTACTTTTTAACAGATTATAGTGGTTTTTCTATTTCAGACAAAGTCCAGGATGTTGTAAAACTTCTTTCTTTTGTAAACAACTCATACGGCTGCAAAATAAGCAGTCCTGCCCTTGATTTTAAATGTTCGAAGAATAAAAGTTGATTTAAAAAGTAATTTCTAAAACTCTGGTATCTCAATACAAATTAATTTTTAATTTCCAATCATATACACTGTGCACCTAAAAGTTCTGTATAAATTCACGATTTCAATGAGTAATCAAAAAAATGTTAGATAAATAAAACACTTATTACTAAATTGGTTCTGAAGATTGTATAGCCCTCAATAAATAAAATAAAATTAAAATAGGAAGATTCGTATAGAAATAAATTCTTAATAATAAATTAATTATAGAATAGAATTGTAATACTTGGGCAAATTTGGCAACACTGGAAATCAACCCTTCCCCGATCGGTTCCCATCCTGGGTCTTGTGCTGCGTATGCGGTATGCTGCGCATTTCGTCATTTGGATTTGAAATTCAAAGGCGTAGTTAGTAGTTCAACGAAGTAGAAGCGTTTTTTGCGTTATAATTTTATTTTGTTGGTTTCCTAATAAAATCCTCTCAAATCAAGGTAAGACGTAAAAATCAGTATCTTTCATGTAAATGTAAGGTCTTCGAAATCGTTTTCGCTACTTAACCATGGAAGAAACCTAACCTTCGATGCTTAAAAGCCGGTACGTTTTGAATTTTCGATTTTCGTCTTACATATTTTGGAAAATTGGTGTCTTCGTTTTTCATGTGCCTCACTTCTCAATCCGTATATCAATTCAGACTGGAGAATGACCTCCGATTGGTGCTAGAATTTCTGATGTGCAAGAACAATGGAAATTCGAAAAACAAAGGAACGTGTGACAAATGTGAAAGGTAAAATTTTAATCTATATAATAGATTGGTCGTTTTAATATTTTATAATAAAGAAAATGAGAATACATTTTTTACAAAATAAAAATTATTAAATGCAACAACATAAGAATGAACTTTTTGTTATTGTTTATCACTTGTATTATTATGCTGGATAACTACTTTGCTAACTTAACAGGTTTTCAAGATATTTAATGACTTGAATTCAAGTGAAACATTCATGCTTAATCTGCATTCTTCAAGGTGATTGCTACAAGATGATCTTGATTACTTATTTAAGGAAGGAAATTAAATTTGAAAACTGAATTTTTATGTGGATGCTTATGGATAAGCAATTTATTTTGAGAAATTCAAATGCTTGCTTTGTTAGTAGATGAAAATTACTTTAAACAATTTCATTAAAAGAAATTAATTGTAACTGTAAAAAAAGCATAGGTCACCATTAATAAAGGAAAATATTTAAAACTGCATTTCGTAAATTTTCATATTTTGCCAGTCACTGCAGTGCTGTTGGTTCTAACCTAAATGAAAAATTAATGTAGATGCTTAACCGTTCAGATTAGGCACCTTCAAATTTCCATGGCCAAGCCTCTTGTAGGGAAATGATTTTGTTAATATCTGGATTGAAGAATTCTATCTATTTTAGATAATTTAATAATTTTTGTTTTTTAAATTCGAAAGTTACAAGGACCAAGGCCACATGTGGTTCAAATAACAAATATGAGCAGATTGTACAACTAAATTCAAACTTAGATGGAGGTTTCGCTGTGTTTAACCAATTGTTACAATAATTGTTTTTGTTTCCATGCAGCTGAGCCTTGATTAAAATTTAAGCTTATGCTCTAAATGTGACGACACCCAAAGTATTTTACTTAGTGACTTGGGTTGTGAAAATCTTCGATTTTGTTTGAGCCATTTTTTAAAAAAATTCTTGAATATCATTTGTTACTCGAGGTGAATTTGTATTTACTGCATACAATTGAAACATGGGTTTATTATGAATGTTCTATTAAATTGAAAAAGACGTTGATTAAAAACAGATTTTTCTTAATCGAAATGGAAGTTATTTAGTGTTTGTTTTAATTGATGATTTAATAGAAGGTTCATAATACATCCATAGGATTCCATCAGTTATTTATTTATACGTCTTTACAGCTATTATCAGCTCTAGTTCTGGACAAATTGCTGCACGTGTGCAAACCAGCCGCCTCAGAGCCCATCTTTGGCTACCCCCTTAATAACTAAATGGGTTACTCGTGTGTGTTTTGCTTTTCATCAGGACTCTGCCTGGCTGCTATTGCCTTAGAAGAAAATCAAAGCGAACTATCTTTGGTTTATGGTGCTCAAATACCGTTTGAAAATGATCCACACCAAAGGATATTGAGATCTTGAAATGATGGAAACTATCACTGAGAGGAATCTGACAAGTCTAGCTGTTTTATACATTTGACTAGGCAATATTTGTTCATGCTTGTTAACTGGACTCCTGAACCAAGTCCTTCAAATACACCAACTGTTTTCTTACTGAACAGCCATCAAGGACTCCCATCAGTACTTTGGCAGCCTGTTGCCTGGTAATTATCACATTATCTTCTTATGATATGTAGTAATTACATTTCAAAACTGATTATAATGAACAGTAATTTCTAATGTTTTCTTCGTATGTTTTAACTGCATTTGATTTTCTTTATATGCTAAATTTTATTATTATAACTTGTTAAGTGAATTATTGATATTTCTTCAAATTCATAAAACGAATCTTTTATTACCATTAAATTTTTAAATTTGCAATTTCTAATAAATTGACAAACTAGTGCTCCATTCTTTTTATTTTTGTGTTGCAAATATTTTATCAGATTTTTATTACTGGAGAAGTTTTATAAGTTACGAGCGAAAACACAGTTCATAGTTAAATTTCATTTTTTTTAAAAACTTCTTCATTTTTATACAAACTCATCAAATTAGCAATTAGTTCTGCAACTGAGATTATAAGCAAAAATTGTGGTAATTACGATGTAAGTCAGACTATGAAATTCAACCCTTGTAATAAGCCATTTATATATTTGTTTGAGTTCTGCTACTAGGATGGTAAGTAGTTATGTATGTTGCTTTCATAATAATACATACAAGTTAATTTTTCCCTCTTTTTGTAGACTAGATATTTCTAAACATCTAGTTTATGTTTTCTAGTTACAAGCGAGACTCGAAATAATGTCACTGTCAAGTTGCCAGTGTCACCACAATATATGATGTAGGTTATGTATGTAAATTGTCAATTATATTGGAAGTGTATTTAAGAACTTGCAATTTAAGCAAATCAACATCGAAAAGTACTTAAATGCAAGTTCTTCTGAAACACAATTTCGATATAATTGACAGTTTACATACCTAACCTAACATCATGTGATATGACATTGTCAACTTGACAGTGACATTATTTAGGGCCTCGATTGTTTGTAACTAGAAAAGTTAGAATGACCAACATAACTGGATGTTTAGAAACATCTAGCTAGAAAAATATGAAAAAAATTACCTTTAGTTGTTGTATATTTAAGAAACAAATTATAAAGATAAACATCAATAATTTAAAATGAGATTTTTTGATTATTTGAAGTTGTAGAAAATTACTATCATCTACTAAAGCAAGGTTAAACTAGATGTTAGGTTATGTCATTTAAAAATCAGGAGTAGCTGTTATCAAAACGATTATTGATGTGTTTGGTTTTTTGTGATTTTTATTTTGTCTTAAAACTTCACGCAACGAATTTCAAATTTTTAAAGGAAAAATAGAAAATTAAACCATTAAAACAAGACCTAGAGAACAATTTTTTTTGTATTATAATTTTTTAGGTTAAATCTTACACCTCAAAATAGGCAACACACTTTTCATATTATGGATATCTTTGTGATTATAAAATATTCTAGTTTTCCATTTTCAAAAGGGATAGCTATGGAAAACGAAAAATTAAAAAATTATTGCAATATAATTCCTTCATATTTAGTAATTATCTAACCTTACATTATTTTGTCTTTTATAACTTGAATCTCTAGATATTCAAAAAAATTTAATAAACAAAAATGAGGTGTGAGATTCAGTCTTT
>VTPC01004288.1:52700-73388 GCA_011009095.1 Ignelater luminosus
ATCAGGAAGTAGGATAAGCCAGCCAAGGTGTATTATCATCAGAATTATTATCTGATGAATTGATGTATGTATATGTGTAAGTTTGTTTTTGTTGTCTGTTTGTTTTGGTTTTCTGTTTGTTTTGGTTTTCTGTTTGTTTTTGTTGTCTGTTTGTTTTTGTTTTCTGTTTGTTTTTGTTTTCTGTTTGTTTTTGTTTTCTGTTTGTTTTCGTTTCGGTTTGTGAGTGAGTAATGTGTAAGTAACTGAATGATTACAATGTGCTTTTCAAATGTTTTTAATAGTGTACATTATGTATAGTTCATTCACACTTTCTTATATTTTTAAATGCTATGTTAAATAACATTGGTGACAGACAATCAGCTCGTCTTAGTCTATAATTTTAAATGAATTTTTGCTTGGTTCTTAGTATCATTTAAAGTCATTTATTTGTATTAGTTTAATAATTTCTGCAATTTCTGTACAAAACATTCCTGTTTCTTGTTTGTATATTTGTCTCTTAATATTTTGAATTTTCCTACAAACTACATTTACTTTTTTTATTTGTGCATATTTTTTTTTTTTGCTTCTCTTTGTGTTTTTATAGATATCTCTATTTTCTTCAGAATTATGAATCAACATTTTTGTTTTAGCTTGGATGCATTCTTCGTCAAACCAGTTATTATTAACAATTTTCTTTTGTGATGTTAAGTGTTTTTTTGCAGCTTGTTTAATTGTATTTTGAATTTTCTCCCATTCTTCTTGCACATTTACGTTAATCTTGCTCCAAACTCTTAGTTTTTAGATTATTTAAAAACTTGACCACTTCACCTGTACAGTTCTGTAGTTCTTTGAAATTAATTTGCTCTGCAAGGGTTAAAATCCAGCCATTTTACGGGAGCACTTAATTTAGGTCTTGTTTATACCAGATTTCTCACCACCTATTATTTAAAAGGAATAAATAATTGTAGCTATAGTTTATATTGGTTGTGGAATAGGTATAAATAAACAAAATAGTTTGCTAACTAAAACAATAAAATACAATGAAAGTGACTAACAGGAAGTTGGAAGAGCTGGATGGACTACCATCAAAATTATATCATGGATGCATCATCAATTTGTGTTGCAATTTCCAGTTGATGCAGTTATACATTTATTTTTGTCTAACATGCATTTATGCATCGTGTAAAGTACGTCAAAACTTGCAGTACAAATTAATGGCATGGGAATATTCTTTACGGATAACTAGGTATGTTCGAGTTTGTTTACCGTTCGTTTTCTTTGCTGTATATTTTTTGATTGGTTTCCATTTTGTAATTTGTTTTCTGTTTATGTTTTCTGGGTTTTTGTATTTGTTTTTTGCTTTTTTTTTTATTGCTTGGGGTTAGTGGCAGGTACTACAGTAAGCAATAACAATGAAAAATAATTTTTACTTTTAAATCTATGTAGTGCCTAGACTTACATAAACTAAATGCTTAATAGTCTTTAAACCTACAATAATAAAATTGATAATAGTATCTGAGAAATTTGGTTTTTTTGGCTAATATTAAACAAACTATAGATTATCTGCTGTTTCTTGGTTTTCTGAGTAATTTCCAATATTATTAATAATGTTTATATTATTAAATTAACCTATCAATGGGTAATTTTTGAAGATTTATTTGATATTTGTAACACAATGGACAAGACATATACATTTTTTTACTTGCGTAATGCTTCTGATAAAAATGCCCCTCATGTTGCTATGTGGAAGTGTTTTACGCACTTAACTACTTTTTTCAAATTTTTTTGTTATTAGAGACTGTAAAGAGGGAATTATAAGTTTTCAATTAACTAATGATAGATTTATAATTTCAGTAATATTTATAACCGTCAAGTTATTATTATGTTGTGGTATTTTTTGTTTTAATATTTATTTTTTTGTTTTATAATTATTTTTTTAAATGTAAAGTAAATAATAAAAAAACATAAAAATAAATTTTTCTTACATACCAGTGGTTTTTGCAAAAGACTTCTTAAGGAAGACTAGATTTCTTCAGGAAGACTAAGAAAGCAGCATCATTAAGGAGCATAGAGAGGATACAATTTTCATTGCAAATCTTGCTATACACACTAAAAATTATTTTGTGAATCTAATTACGAATTTTCAGATTACTTGTTCTAATTCATGTATTGCTGATTTTAGCTGAAATATTTTATAACAATCAAAGTGGCCACAGTTGAAATTACTACAGCAATTGCAACAAATATTCTAACAATGAATCTGCATAGTCACAACAATATATAGTACAATACTCTCTTAAACTTTTGGAAATAATTCAAGTTGCTACTCACTATGTCATTTGCTAATTGGAAAGGTTTTTATAAACCTTCAATTCAGGTAACACTTGCCTACCTGATCTAATGTAGAACATGGCTTGGAATAGATAAAAAGATCTATCCATCTCAAATGTGTGGGGCAATATGATAAATTCTTTAATGCCAATGGAGAGATTTGAGTTTATTCTTAGATCCATTGAATGCTGATGGTTGATGCCTTGAAAATCCAAGACTTTGTGAAACTTGCACAGACCAGAAATAAGATGGTGTATATGCTAGAATTCATTGATGTATCCTTCCCTTTCCTTTTCCGTTGGGCTACCCTAACTTCGCGTAAGTCTCCATCACAGCCCCGATTGGAGTGAAGTTTTGTTAATCCCTTACCATATCCTTACTTTTGGCTCACACCTCTCCCTCTTGTTAGAGAAAAAAATAGTTGCCATATGTTGATTGGGTACATTATGTGTTTAGCCAATATGTTACTGAAGTATTAACTATTTTCACAACTTGAACATAAGTGGAAGTTGAAACTAGACAATGAAAATTTCAATAAAATTCAAAATTGATGCTATATGTGAATATGTGTCAATGAAAGTAAAAACAAAAGAAGAGATTAATGACTTGTTCAGTATTACAGATATTTTGTTCCATAAGCAAAACTTTCTGAATTGTTCCTTTCTCATGGCGATCTATCTTAATTATGGAAATTTATATTGCACAATTATTATTTGCCTCCAGACATATCAAAGAGGGTCTATCAGTCTTTGATATATGTAAATGCCTTCCGAATCCACCATCTAGAATGTGAAATTTTAAATTTACAAATGACACCAAGCCAATGGTAAATGCAAAATAAGAAGCTCTATATTGAACAAGTGGCTGTTGCACAGGTGTTTTGTCATCTAAAGCAGTGTTAACGCACAATATTACAAATCAAGCAACTACAATGAAATTCTTAGTGAAAGTACTAAAATACATTTCTCAAAATGTGTTCGGATTTTTTTTATAAATTCTCAAGATGATTTCTTGATGCAAAACTATCAAGTTTGAAGTATTTTCTCAACTTTGTGGCTATACTTCTAAATGCAAATAATCAGGCTGCATAAGAATATCTTCAATCTTATTACTACATTTTCTCTTCATTTTTCCTCTTTCATTGTAGTTTATGACTGCAATATCTATTCAACAAATGACATCAAAAATTCTAATAGCTCTTTCTGGTAACTGTAGCGTTGTTGAAAGAAAGTTGCAATTAAGCTTTGAACCTGACTGCATTACTAAGGTATCACCTGGTTGCTGTGTCTACAAGATTCCAAAACATGCAGAAGAGATTCCAGATCGTAGCTGAAATTACAACATTGACAACTTGATTACTTAAAGAGTGTATTTTTACAAGCATGAGTCTCTATACCTTTTATAAGCATTAAGACTTGACTACTTCAATGAGCTTTTATCTAAATGAGATTTTGACATCTTATGACTTTATTGCATAAGCTGCAATAATTTACAAGCATATGAGCATGAGCATGAGCATGAGCAAGAGCAAGAGCAAGAGCAACTATACCTACCTCTTAGAAGCATTTAAGACTTTTTACTGAGCTTTTATCTAATTTGAGATTTTGCCGTTCTACAACTTATTGCATAAGCTGCAATAATCGTTTTCAGGCTACTGATCTTTTTCTGCCTTTGCAATATGCAACATTTACTAAGTGACGTTTGTGTATTATACTTTTCAGGTCGAATGGTGCTGATGCTATTGTTTGTGGGAAAAAGCATTGTAATGGATTATGCTAGAATATTTTGGATTGTCTTATAAAGTCATAGCATTTATAAAATGCAAGTTGTTGAAGTATTTCGTTATACCTGTTTTACTTTAGTTGATGATATGGCTGTCTCCGATTCTTCTTTACCACCCAGCTTGTTTGTTTTTTTAAAAGAATCTTGGCGATTTTAAATAGAGTAGAAGATTCAGATCCTCATCTTTCCCATTAATGCAATAAAAAAACAACAAAAATTGAACAGTGCTAATTCTAAAAAGTGTATTAAAAACTTGGAATGTGGAAAAACACTTTGCCTCAATTCTTATGCGCTTTCTGAATAATTCTGTGCTTCAGACATAGCAGTTAGCTATGGACACTTTACCGTTGTTCAATATTAATCTGTGCTAATAAAAACCATTCAGTAAAGACAATTTGGTCGTGGCAATATTATTCTATTCAGTCTTCTTTGCCAAATTCCTGCTTTATGTAACTTTTGAAAGTTTTAAGGACTTTCTGGTTGAATTATTTCCAAATTCTAAAAGAATCTGGTGGTTGTTAATGCAAAAGCCAATCTTACTTTCATTGATGAAATTTCTGTCGTGCACATTTTTGGGCTATATTTACTGCTACTATGTTCCAGTTTGTTGTAGCACTTAATTTCATGTGTGTACAAAAAATATTGTAATGCTTTCATTACTGGCCATTATAAAAATCAATACCACTGTGTGGTGATTGAATAAGCTGAAATATATGATGGAATATTCTTGATATTTATCTATTAAATGACTGCTCCTCACCTTATGGGTAATACAGTAGCTGAATGGTTCTAAAAATGCTACCAATGTATGGGACACCTGAACCTGTTTGGTCAGTAGCTTTTTTATCATTATTTTTATTTTGAAAAGAAGATGCAGTCAAGGTTTTGATAAAATGGTGTAGCATACTGTTGCATTTTATCTTCAAGAAACTTCATATGTGAATATGATGCCCATGCAGGCGAAAACATTAGTGATGTATTAATTTGATTTGATAGTTCACTTTGCTATATAAGTAAAGTCTTTCTCTTGTAGAAATCTTTTTTCATTATGAAAATTTAAATACTGGAGGTTGTATACAAGGGTTTTTTTCAAGTTGTTGATTTTTGGAGTTCATGTTTCAGAGTGTGAAATTACAAGCATTGGCAGATGACGTCATACTAAAATAATAAAAGCAAATTGGGTGGAGCTTCCAATTATTTGGCCTTACAGAAGAATAATCTTTCAAGTTTTATGCGAAGTTCGCTTCCTGTTCTCTAGTTTTTTGTTAAGACTCGAATCAGAAGAGCTCACTGGTGTAAGTGAATACTGGATGTTTGCTTTTTATTACTTACCTTATTGGTAGTTACCGCCTCAGCAGCGTATGATTGCAGCTTTATTCTTATATTTTACCTTCTGCTATGTGAACGAAAGTGGCTTGATTCAAATCGCAATTATTATTTCTGTAGAAAGTGACGCAAATTGAAAGTCGTCCATCTCTTCTTGCTCTTTCCACCGCTTGATAACGAGCATTAATGTCTTGGATGCTCTATAATGGAGGAAACATTGAAGTCTTTAGGCATGTGAGATACTAGATGTCTTAACAAAGAGACTACACAATAAATTTATACCCACTAACTTTTAGACAGTGACCGACTATTCTCCGACGAAAATAATGAGAAAATGTTGATTTGTTAATGTTGTTCCGTGATCAACACTACTACAATTCTAATTTGTGGTGTAGATCCTCATTTCGGCTTTTGTCTGTACCAGCTCGTCTTGCTAAGAATCATTATCTGCTATAACGTGTTCGGATGTATGGTCGTGGATTGTTTGTCAAATTGCCGCTATTATCCTATCTTGTCTTTCTAAGGAAGAAAGAAAAGCGACAGACCTGATTTTCTGGCATGCTGCTGTACAAGGGATTCTCCTGACATCTTTTACTGATCGTCCCCATAAAATTCACTGGCTATTAGTCTCAAATTTTAGCAGTTTCTTGCATTGAGACTTGAAGGTTGTTTATTTGGCCAGAAGTTTGCATCCATCTTCTGCTATTGCGGAATACAGGTATAATCTTCTGGCCTATTTTGCCCTTCTTCGTAGTCGGGGGAGTTCTCTTCAGTCCAGGGTTTGTTGTTATCTTGTAGCATTCTGTTAATCCGGTTAATTACTTTCTAAATTACTTGCTGGTCGGAATTTTTACACTAGTTTCCCAGTCAGTCTTCTTTAGATCCCAACACTGTTTGGTCGCTGGCTGGCGTAAAGTAACTTTTTGTTTAACAATATAAACAAGCTGTTCGGTTTTCTCTACCGCTTTTTTGCATTTTATCGTTCCAACTCTCGCCATATTGGTGTGTGTGCACTTTGGTTTTGCCAGTTTCAGATTTGGAACTGTTTTCTTAGTCTTGATATTTTCGTCTCTTACTACAAGCATACTCCTGATTTCGTCTTGTTTGGAGTATGCCTCTCGAATAGATCAAGTCTTAACTCTTTTGTGACCTTTTGTATTTCATGAAGGATAATGCTGTTTATGGGTCAATATGATGACTCATTAGTGATTTGTAACTAAAACCAGTGGTTTCGACTACAAGTTATGTGTAGTTTATTTTAAATTTTTTAAATTTGAATCCCCAACATAAACAAACCTAACAAAACAACGCAACCATTGTACTGAGATTCTCTAATTAAATTATGAATGTTGCAACAAACGCAATGTAACAAAAGAGAAACAAAAACAAACTGTGGTCTGATGGAAATCCAAGTTGTGTCGGTAAAACGTGGCTCAACTCGATAGTCGTCTTATCTGTTTTCACTGGTCCGACCTTGTGACGGTTACTTTCAATGTCTTGAGATAAATAATAAATCAGTATTTAAACACCCAAAACAGCCACTATTCTTTAAAAACAAAAAAAGGCCGATTTCTTTATGAGGAATGTTGTTTTCCCTACTTCCTCTTCCATGAACTTTTTCATTTGTGGAGTAGATCCTCATGATCTCGACTCTTGTCAGGTTATCTTGTTGAGGATCATTATCTGTTGTAATGTATTCTGAAGTGTGGTTATGGATTTTTGGTATTTTGTCATCATCGCATCTTTTCTCTTTCTAGGGAAAAAAGAAAAGTGGGAACTCTAATTTTCTAACTTGCTGTTATATGGGATTCTCCATGAATCTTCTAGCTGTTCACGCAATTTTATCTCAGCTATTAGTTTCGATCTTTAGAATATTTCTTGTATTGAGATTTGAGGGTTGTTTAGTTGTTGGGAGTATGACTCTTGAAAACATTCAAGTCCATCTCTTTTTCAGCCTTTCGTAATTCATGAAGGATAATGCTGTTAATGGGTTTTGCGCAATATTTGGCAATATGTGACTAAAATCAATGATGATTTGATTAGTGGTCGTGTTTGTAGTTTTTTTTTACATTTTCTTTATTCATTCATTTATTCTTTCTTGCTATTAAAGCTTGATTGGTGGTTGTCCCTGCACCATTGATTCTAAATCTTGTGCTTTTTTCAGTTGATATTTAACGAATACTGTTGATCGCTTAAAGTCTCCGTCTGGGCTTCGTCCTTAATTTGGGCTTATATCTGCTGCTGGTGTTGAATAGGAAAATCAAAGTAATTTCTAGTTTGTGTAGTTGAACTAGGTGGATTAGTCATAAATAAAGGATAACATCCAAAAGATGCATATAATGTCTTCCCTTTATTTATGATATATATAATCCCACTGTAAGTTGAGAACAACTTTGTTTCCTGTTTGGAAATATTTTTATTGTAGGTGGATTAGGTTTGGTACTAGGATAGTATTCAGCTAATATGATTATGCCGTCAAAGTAAATTAATAACAACGAATATTCATTTATTGGTTTTTGCATACTGTTAACTAGTTTTCCAGAGACACAAAAAAGGTTTTGACAAAGGGTCTTTTTCTAATTCGGACTCCAGAAACATTGTTCTGTAGGTTAATTTTCCCGAATTGTGTGAAATTGTAAACACTTGGAATTTCTACATTATTTCTGGGGAAATGCTCTGATGATCAAGTATCTAGTTAGTGGTTTGATCTACATATTATAAAGTCTTGAAATTTGGTCGTTAGATATCTTCATTTACCAGCTGATATTCAAAACATTCAAGTCGAAAGGAAATGATAACTACCTACACAAATTGATGGTTGTCCATCTGCTCTCCCGACTCTTCTGACTTCCATATAGTAGGATTCAAATATCTTTAAAGACCCGATAATGGATAATATACATTTTGTACAGCTGATTAATTGATTATTGTCAAGGGACTGTAATAATAAAAATTTATACAAAACTAAACTGTATAATCTCACGCTACCATTGTACTGTGACCTTTTTTTATTAAATGATGAATGTTGCAACAAACCCAATGTGACAAAAAAAAACAAAAGCAAGATGTCTTGCGTGAAGATTCAAATGTTGGGCTGATGAAGCATGAGCGTGTTTATGGGTTCTGTTTGGTCATTGTGATTTGTCATTAGTGGTTTTGTTCGGACGTCATGACGAATTGTGTGTAGGTTTCTTTTCTTTACTTTTGGGAAGTCATCATTTGAACATTTGTGTTGTTATTGCCTATTATTATTATTATTGGGCTAAGACTTTTCAGTTGTCGTTTTTTGCTATTGAAGCTTGAGCGGTTGTTCGCGCACCATTGTTCTAAATCTTGTACTTCTTTGGATTGATATTGCGGGCAAAGGTATCTCGAATATCTTCCTCGTTTTCTGCTTGTTGAACATCATCTGTTGCTTTCTGGACTTGCACTGTTCTATTGCTCGCCTTATTTATAGTTGTTGTCGCAGCAACGTATGATTACAATGTTTCTTCCTAGTGATATTTCAGCTGCTCTTGTATTAATCAATGTAGTCTGACGCAGATTAAGTTCACTATTCCTATAGAAAGTGATGCAAGTTGACGGCTGTCAATCCCTTCCAGCTCTGCCAACTTCCTGATAGTAACCAATAATGATTTAGATGTCCGTAAGGGATAAACATAAAAGGAAATGAGGTACTAGATGTCTGTATGCAGAAAAAACATACCCACGAAATTTGAAATAAAGCCCAAGTTATTAGCGGTGCAACTTTTAGAAAGTTCAGGTGGGGGAGGCTAGAAATGGTTTTATAAATTAAGAAAAGGAAGTAAGTTTTAAGATGTTGTGATTTTGTAACTAAAAAAAATTCTAAATTACAAATATGTGTAAAACTAATAAATTCAAGGTTGGTGGAAATACGATCTCCGAACAAGGAAATAGAACGAGTTTTTCAGATACGGCCATATAAATTTGTGGTGAAACATACATAATTGATTTTCAAGAAGCTGTTCAGTATCCCATGAAAAATACGTACGTACCTTATTGAAAAGGAAAATCAAAAGGGATTTTATTTTGAATATGGTTAAGCTTTCTTAAAAAGTATCTTACTTCTTAATGACAATGTTGAAATTAATCTTCCTCTTACGGTTAATTATCCTGTATGTATTAATAGCACTTTACAATGAAGTTTCTTAGGTTTAACTAGATTTCTTTCATATTTCAATGTCTTCACTTCCCTATTGTAAAGAATTCTCTGAATTAGGAGAATGTTTTCAAAACCGAAAATAAGCCTTTCACGAAAACTACGAGTAGTGTTAAAGCATATAGTTACTTTTATTGAATAATAACACTTTTGTAAAGTAACAAATGATTTATTTACTACCACTCTGAATGTTATTATTAATAAACACTTTTAAAATAAAAGTTTTCTTAAACAATTTTTGAAGTTGTTAATCAAAGACTTTACTATATAAATTTGAGTGATTGCTAATTTGGAAATTAATACAATACTGAGCTCATACAGACATGAGATCAATAAAGTAATCTCTGTTTGTCAGAGATAGCGCTGTGCTGGAATGTTCTGAGGCCAAAGATTCATAAAACAAGTATTTCTAATTGTTAGACTTTGATTGACAACAGTAATTATAATATGTGTAGTTATAATATTTGTAACAAATACTCGGGCTTTATCATGTTTATTATGATATTACGGAGTCACGTAGTTATACATGACTATATGTTAAGCATTTAATATATTAGTAGTTCTCGGAAGGACCCCTTGAGGAGGGTGCTACGAGATGTTTTCAAGATGAACGGACAAAAATAGATCAATAGCATTTTAAGGGTCAGTTTTGGATTTAGTTTTAAGTTTTAGCATGTGTGACCATTCAGGTCAAGTCAGTTTAGTTTTAAACACCGTACAAGTAACATAACGTAACGAATTAAGCCGTATATTCCAGAACGTTTCACTATTATATTCACTAATAAATAAATCTATTAACCTCAACCTGCTTGTGTTTTCTTATTCAGCCAAACCAGAGAGAATTAACGCAAAGGCCACCGTAGGTGGCTGCCATTCAGGAAATTTAATTCCTCTATGGCTGGTGAATTTGGAAAAATGGATAGTCGTCAACATCATGTCAGGCACCAAGCAGTCCGCAAGCCCGTCAACGGCGATAGCAGCCAAACCAACGAAATATAATTTATTTAAAGAACATCTATCACCCGTTGAAGGAGCTTGAATATTTAATTGTTCTTGACTATCAAGACTAAGTGCGTCGTTTCCTTTCGGGTGCTCTTAACCTATGGTCACTACTATTATCTATAATATTAGAATTATCAAGATTTTTAAAATAATTAAAGTTATTATCATCATTAAAAACGGTAACGTTTACAAGTTACTTTTTGTACTTTCTTAACCTTATTATCTACTCTGTGATTATTGTTTTCTGAAGTTGTAAGCCTATTATCGAAACATTTGTCTTCTCAGATTGTTTGAGTTTTAGAAACATTCGGTTTCGAATTAAGATTTTCAATTTTATCTTGTGCTGGCGTTTGTTAATCCTGGCAAGGACTGTTGTTGGAATCCATCGTAAGCGGTCTTTCTGTTGAATCCATCGTAAGCGGTCTTTCTGTTGAATCATAATTCTCATTCCGGGATGTAATAAGCGAAGTTCCCTAGAACCACGCCTTTCGTTGTAATAATTCTCGGAGTATTGTCGGCGGTGATTCAAGAAGTTATTACACCTGCCGAGGTTGCTTATTTTAGGAATGAATTGTTCGGGGTCGACAGGTAATTAGCCTGTGCGCATTCGTCTGAACATTAGTAATTGTGCTGGTGAACAGCCTTTCGCAAAAAGTGTATTGCGGCACTGTATATAAAGCTGGAGCTACCTTTTTGTTATCAGTAGGGATTTTTCGTAGAATATCTAATAGATTTTACGTGCCTTTCTGCAAGGCTGTTGCTTTGTACATTTAAAGGGGAAAGTAATTTTGTGTTGGAAATTCCATCCTTTGGCGACGGTTGTAAACAAGTTAGAGCTAAACTGTGACCTCCCTCTCCTCGACGCTAACTAAAATTTGTGGAATTCCAAACCTGACAAACATACCTTCTTAAAGTTTCTACTACATTGAGACTCGATGTGTTAGTAAAGACGGGTTTTGTACAATAATTACTACTAATAACTACTTTTAATTTTTATATTCGAAAAGGTCGTATCTCAAGTTCAACCAAGGAATGTGAGGTATTTGATGCGAATTTAAAGGCTTAGCTTTTTGCGACTTTACGTAAGTTTCAAAAATGGGACAAGCTTTAACGGTTTGTTCAATTTCGTTTCGCTAGTGGGCCAGAACACTGCACTTTCGGCCAAGGCAATAGATTTATGTATGCCTAAGTGGCTACAATTAATTTTTTGTAAAACTTTTTGAGGCATTGACTTGGGAATTATCATGTTTTGACCCTTATAAATAATCCTCCTATTGACGTCAGTTCCCTTTTATACTTGCTGTAAATTTTGATACTTTTATTCAAGTTCCTATTGTTGTTTGACCAACCGTTTAAAATTACTTGACTCAATTCATTCATTTCCGGGCCTTTGGCCGTTTCTGATTTTATTCTTTCAACGAATTCGTCACTGGCGTCTATCATATTTTTGAATATGAATTAGCATACTCTGCAACCTCACCGGACAATTGTTAAGGGGTTTCTTAAAAACACCGATTAATGGTAAATGATTGGTGTCTACTGTTACGTCTGATTTCCCGTATATGTAATCATGAAAGCACATTAATCCGAAACATATTGCGAGTAACTCTTTTTCGATTTGATTGCATCTTTGTTGCGTTTCTGTTAATGCTTTTGAGGTGTATGCTACCGGTATGTCCGATTGTAATAAAACTGCTCCGCATCCGCTCGAAGTATGGACTGATATTGTAACGCAGTTGTAAAGGTTGTAATATCGTAATACGGGTGGATTAGTGAGTGTATTTTTGCTGTTTGCAACACTTTTCTGAGTCTCATTATGCTCTTCGAGTGTTTTACCCCACATTAAAATATCGTCGATGTAAATCGTGTCTCCCTCAAAATTAAATATATGTTTGAAGCAATTGTGAAATACTTCAGGTGCGGATTTGATTCCAAATGGTAATCGTATCGATAGCCTTAATTATAATTGCTGCCACTACAGCGTACTACGCAACTTTATTTTAGTCTATATTTTACCTGCTGTTGTGTTACCAATGTAGTCCGATGCAATCATTGTTTCTATAAGTAACGTGAATAGATGGTGTCCATCTCTTCTGGCTTTCCCAACTTTCTGATAGTATGATTCGATGTCTTTCGAAGCCCTAGTGTTTTGTACAGCAGCAGTATTTATACTCTTGAAAGCTGTTCTTTACATACATTTGAGCTGGCTAGTCTTGTTTACTATTTTAAGCAAATTTAATGGTAGGGTGTTAACATCAGCCCTGGTCTTTTTACCTTCAATTTGTACGCTTTCATCCCAAATACTTTTGTTGCGACTGCAGTTGAAATGTTGACAGTTACAAAAACTCGAACTACGGTTACTTTTGCTGTGGTTATTTTATCAGAAGCATTACTTTTCTTCTACATTTACGTTTTTAATGGTGGAAAACTTAACAAAATGATTGAATGGACTACATTTGCTACACTTTTTTTCCATAGGCTGGACATTCACTTGACCTATAAATATTTTTATATCTTTTACACTTCAACTTCGGTCACATTTGGAACTTTTTCATTTTCTTTCTTGTGGCCGTGATATACACTTGCCATTGATACTTAAAAGATTTTGCGATCTTTTGTTGCCGTATTTACCTTATTTGTTACTTGGACTTCGTTGAAACTTTTGAGTTTATAGATCCTGCAGAACTGTATGGCTTTTTCCAACGTGGGGTGGTCTATTCTCGGCAGAGAAAGCTTTTTTTTTTGTTGGGTGTCTAATGCCCATTTTCGTGAATGTCCTGTGATTACAAGATTTCATTAACTGTTTTAACGAATAAAAAAAAGGGAAAGTTTCAGTATCCCACAATCGAAGAATTTCCAACCTTCAAGTTCTCAAAGATTTTGGGATTTTATTGATTGCCAGAAAATTTTTGCAAGATTTTGTATCTCGAGAAATCCCCGCATAATTCCGAAAAAAATGCTAGGCAAATTAAAAAGAAAATGTGTCCCTTCAGATTCAAGGGAGTAAAAGTAAACATTTACGCCAAATAAACTTAATAATACAATGCAATCATTGGCACCGAGATTCTCTAATTAATTGATGAATGTTGCAACAAACGTAATGTGACAGAAAAATAAACGAAAACAAGCTGTAGTCTGATGGAAATCAAAGTCGTGTCGGTAAAACGTGACACAAATTGATGGTCGTCTAATCTGTTTTCACTGGTCTGACCATCTGGTGACTACTTTCGGAGTAACTAAATAAATGCTCTTATGAGCATCTAGTTGGTTTTATCTACAAATTATAACATTTTGAAATTCGATGGTTGGATATCTTGAAATAAAGCTTTGTTGCCATTTACCAACTTATATTCAAAATATTCAAGTCGAAAGGAAATGATCCTACATATACAAGGGATGGTTGTCCATCGCTTTCCGCTTTCCCGACTCTTCCGACTTCCTTACGATAGGATTCAACGTCTTTAAAGTGTTACAGCAGCGTACGATTGCAGGTTGTTTACTATAGTATATTCAAATCTGACATGCACTGGAACACGCGCTAGGCACGTGATCACAACAAACATTTGTCAAGTCGAGGTATAGAGTGAATCAGGACCACATTTTGTATGTTTTTTTAATCTGCTAGAAATTTTAATATTTTTTAAGCTATTTCTAAAAAAAAAGGGTCTATAAAAAGAAGTCAATACATATCAAATGCTAAATAAAAATTTCTATATATAAATAATACATGTAATCTCCATTATTTTATTAATTATTATTTCTTTTGGTAGAGTAAAAACAAAGCGTGTAGAATAATTATTATTCCATACATGTGGAGTCTTTTTTATATTTGCATCATATTTGACATTTTTACATAATAAATAAATAAAACATACTATATTTACAAAATTATAGCTTAAAAGAATCACTCCGATTCGTCATCCCACTTTGATGTACTGCTATCTTCACCAACATTTATTATAAGTGGTTTAACATGGATTTCTATTACGTTGTCTAGGTCCCACAGTTTTTGCTTTATATTATTTTTCACGTGTTGTATGCAATTTTTCCATTTTTGTGCGCTAATTGTGCCTACTGCTTTGAAAAAAATAGTTTTCATATCTTGAAATTTAAATGTGGTGTTTTTTTCTGCGACGTAATTCTTCATATCAGCCCAAATTAGTTTTATTGGATTTAGCTCGCAGCGGTATGGTGGAAGCCTCAATACTATTTTGTTTTGACTTTTAGCCATTTCATCAATAATTTTTTTATGTTCATTGACAATGGCTAAAAGTTCTACTTTGAGTAAACAATCATCGAACTTGATTTGTTTTGAACGTAACCAGTCTGATGTCTGATTTTTTCCATCCAGATGTTGGAATTCTTTCCATTTTTCTTGAATGGTACGGTGAATTATCTAGGACAATTACCGAATTTTCTTCTAGCCTGGGCAAAATATTTGAAAACCAATTTTCAAATGATTCGCCAACCATCTCTTCGTGATAATCTTCAGACTTTTTAGACTCAAAAGCCTATAAGGCATCGGGAACAAAGCCGCCTTTGCTACCAATGTGACATACAATAAGTCTCTTGCCTTTACCTGTAAATCCAAAAATCGCTAGTTTCGACGACATTTTTAAAAATTAAGAATTATGGTAATTTTTCAATAAAAAGTAAATGAATTTTAACATGCTGATTAAACTCTTAATTTTAGGTACTTTTAAATTAAAAATTTGTTGAATAAGAATTATAAAAATCTGGTCAGTATTTACCTGAAGGATTTTTTAGTCCAGTGGAGAGACCATCCAAAAATGCTTGCCTTGATGATCGAACAGAACTATCCGCCCAAATTTTGGATTTTGTATGGCCAGCATTCACCCATGTCTCATCAAGATAATAAATCTTTTGATTTTCATTTCGATAGAACTTAATTTTCTTTAAATACTCTCTCCCCCAAATAACAATTTCGTCCTTATCTATCAGCATACTATTTCTGTCCCGTTTTTGAAATCTAAAGTTAAGTTTTTTAAGTAATTTATAAAAGGTTGTCCTTTTGAAGCTGGGTAAAAGAGGATCGTCGTTCACTTCCTTCAACACTTTATCCATAGTAGGAAGCTCATTTCTAAAGAAAAACTGGTGTACTTTCCTTCGTATGGCGTTCCTAACAGCATCGTCCACAGAGTCAACGGTGTTTTTTCGCTTCTCGTTGGTTCTTGGTTCAGAAAACGAGTGGGTATTCTTATATTCTTTAAGTATATTAAAAACACTTCGCCTACACACACCGGATTTATTTGCCACATTTATAGCTACGTCGTTTACTGTTGAACCAGGTTTCTCAGTTACCTCACACTTATAAATATTTAGAATCATTTTCTTTGTACTAGCGTCGAAGTGTCGTTTTTTTTTCCACGATCTCGTCGGCTGTATCGGTGCTGGACATCTCGAATGGCCTGATTATTAAAAAATAATTGCTCTTAAGCTTTATATATTGCAAAAGAAACAAAATACTTACCAACTCAATTACGAATTAATTTCCAACAAATAAAAAATAATAAAAAGAAAGTCAAATTATTTACTATACCAACACTAGATACAAACAAACAATAATAAAAAAAATTCACAATATTCACTATACTAACACTATATATAAACAAAAAATAATAATAAAAAGAAAGTCACAATATTCACTATAACTTTTTTCACAGAAAAACAAAATCAATACTATAACAGTTAACGTTAGTGAAGAAATTTACCAGTAAACTAATTCCGACCCTGTAAAAACATCCCCATTAAAGTGCATCCCTGCATCAGGTCTTCATGCAGCGTGTTATTTTCGTCCGACCAATAGAGGGGCAGATTTCGAGCAATCACGAGCTGACCACGCGGCTATCATGCGTTGTTGTTTACCAAGCGGTGCATGTTGGATTTGAATATACTTTAGTAATATTTTGACTGCTCTTGTATTAATCAATGTAGTCTGTCTGATGCAGATTAAGTTCACTATTCCTATAGAAAGCGATGCAGATTGACGGCTGTCGATCCCTTCCAGCTCTGCCAACCTCCTGGTAGTAACCAATAATGATTTAGATGCCCGTAAGGGATAAACATTGAACTGTAAAGGAAATGAGATACTAGATGTCAACAAAAAGGCTACACAATAAATTAATACTTAATAACCCCTGACCATTCTTCATCGAAAAGAAATAGAAAAGGCCGAATTCTTAATGAGATATTTGCTTTTCATACTTCCTCTTTCTCTACCTTTGTAGAGTCGATTCTGAACATCTCTATTCTTGTGTATACCAGGTCTTGCCGAGGATCATTGTCAGGTGTAAAGTGTTTGGAAGTGTGGTTGCGAATCCATGGCAGTTTGCTGCGATCATGTCATCTCTTGCTAAGGAAGAAAGAAAGGCGGGGGATCTTTTTGTAGCTGTTCCTACAAAATTCTTCTAGCTGTTAACTTTGACGTCTAAAATTATCTTTTACATTGAGACTGCAGGTTTCTTGTTACTGGGTCAGAAGTTTGTATCGATAGTTCTCTGTGATAACGGAGCATGGGTATAATTTTCTGGCCAACCTTGCCATTCTATGTAGTCAATAGCAGTTTTTCCGTTCAGGGTTTATTGTTACCGTGTATTGTTATTAATGTAATTAATAGGCAGAGATACTGTAGCTGTAGCCAGATAAATTAAAGGTTTTATAATAATGTTTAGGTTTTTTTTTTTACTAAACTTAGTACCAAGAGAGTAGCGATATCGTATGCTGGATGAATGTTCTCAGGTATTCTACACGGACCGACTGCAGCCAAATTGTAGATGATCCGATGTAGAGTTGTTTCACTGTCTTGCGTACTTGCTGCTTACCAGGATTGCTATTTGAATGTGTATGAATTATGATGTAGAATCAAAATTGCACGTTTTTGTAAAAATTAACGCAGAGATGTCCACCTATCTCTTCCAATTTCCTGGTAGTAACTCCGTATCCTTAGATGCACCATAAAATGTGGAATGATAAAAACTATGCTGTTATTGCTTATTATTTGGCTAAGTTTTGTTTCTCAGTATTAAAGCTTTATGGCTCATTCGCATAGTAATAATAATAATAATAATAATAATTGTTTCTCTAGATTGCTCCTGTTCTTGATCTTATTTCTCCTACTTAGACCTTTTGCCAATATGAATAAAAAGATGTTTAGGTTTTTCCACCGGTTTCTGGATTTTCACTGTTTTGTTGCTGTTGTAACAGTTCCAGCGCCTGCGTACGACACAATTTCTTGTCATAGTTTGTTATTTTACCTGCTATTGCGTAACCAATGAATGTAGTATGATCTAAATTAGAATTATATGTTTTTATGAAAAGTAACGCCAAGGGATGTTGGCCCATCTCTTTTCGATCTTCCGATCTCCTGGAAGTAACTCTATATTCTTTGATACACCATAAATTATGGAATTATTAAAACTGTATGGTATTATTGCTTATTATTTAGTTGCGATCCTTGCGTTTATTATGAAAGCTTTGCGGATTGACTGCATATTATGAATTGTACTCTCTAGATTGATGTTCGGGGAAATGAATCTTGAATACACACCATATCTAAGCGTAGGTTTTCTGCAACCTTTCGTATTTCGTGCATCACGGTAGCATTCCTTATCCCGTTTATTTTGCACAATTCCCCCTCCCCCTTTTAGGGCCTTTCTCTAAACAATGAAACGGTCCAAATAATCTTATTTCAAATTGTGTTGTTTTGTATCACGAATATCACCTTTAAAATCTTCAAATCTAAAGTAATAATTATATTAGTGCTACAATGGATGAAAACGGACCTAATGAAGGTTGGTTGCCAATTAAAAACCAGCAATTAATGGAAATTAATTGTTTCTCTCGATGAACTTAGAAGTTTCGCATATTCGACGGTCGTAACACGTAGAAAGTTCGAATCTTTTCTGGTATATTTGATGCACTTATTAGTGGCGCGTTACAGTATTAATCTAACTCAGTTACTGTGTGGTCATGTATTTTGCTTTTTATGCGTGAAGACCATCGTTAAAGATACAAACGATGCCGTTTATGCAGAAAGCAGCTTCCGAGAAAATTGGATATAAAGCCTAAGTTATTAGCGGTGCAACCTTTACAAGTTGCAGGAAGGGGAGGCTATGAATGTTTTATAAAAAAAGAAAACGGGGTAAGATTTAAAATGGTGTGGTTTTGTAATAAAAAATTTCTAAATTACAAATATGATAAAAAAAACTAATAAATTCGAGGTTAGTGAGAATACGATCTCTGAACGAACGACGAAATAGAACGCGCTTTTCAGTCACGGTCAGATTAATTTGAGATTTTAATTTGCGGTGAAATATGCATAATTGATTTTCAAGTATCTGTTCAGTATCCAAAGAAAAATCCCTTATTGAAAAGGAGAACCAAAAGATTTTATTGTGAATATGGTTAATCTAAGTAGGGTTGGTGGAGTAAATAAGCATTAACCACTTTTATTTTATATTACAGTTAGTGTCACTTGCAGCACTCTTTTCTTCGATGTATCTTGCAAACCGCACATTTTCGTTGTTTTTCCTTGATCTGTTCGTTCAAGAAAGAGTGACTAGGTTGACTTTTTCGTACTTCTTCAGGCACCAATGAAGTCTTAAATTGTTGTAATCATTGGTTGACTTGTTGGATAATTCTTATAGTGAGCTTCCCTTGAGCTGTTACGGAGATTGCTTGCAGTTTGTCTTGCTGGGTGTATGGCTCTTGAATTCATACCATATCCAAGCTTAGTTATTGTGCGACCTTTCGTATTTTGTGCATCACGGTAGCATTCTTCATGCCGTTTATTTGACCAACTCGAATCTTATTACCCTTTAAGGATGTAGAGTATGGATCATACACATTAGTCATTTCTGGGGGTGGTCAAGGGTAGTGTGACCGTGAGTCATGACAAACTGCTTGTAAATGTGATCCAAGTCAAGCGGTTCTTGTAGCCCTTCAGAGACTCGTTGAACAAGAGGTGGCAGTACGGCTGCGACGGTGGGAAGCTTGAAGCGTTTTAGTTCAGTTCAGTTCTATCCACTGCATCCAGCACCAGGAAGGTGATGAATTTGCCATTCGGTTGGAGTGATCGCACTAAATATCGCAGTGCTAGAGTTTGCGTTGCCGCTTCCTCTAGTCGAATGTTTTCAACCGTAGTTTATGTGAAATGTGTGATAGGGAAAGGGGGAATCGAGGCCTCCTAAGGATATTCCATTCCGGACTTGTTATTCTTTAACAGATTGGCTGAAATTTTGGGATCACTGCTTACAATGTCTCGGACTTCGAAGTCTTTTTTGTTTTCCGCCAGTTTTTTAATAAGCTGACTTCTTCTGCCCCTCGCTGTTACACTCTACGATGAGCTTCTCCCGGCCGATGTTTCTCTTCTTCAGTTCTACCTTCTGCTTGAGGACTTGCTTCGTTTCCAGCACGTTACCAGCCTCTTTCACGTGTACGACTGTCGCGAACTTAGTTTTTCGCGGGATAGTGCTCCTTCGCTTTGCCACTTGCGCCCAAGTGTTAGCCGCGCCTTGCGGGAGTTCCCCTGGGACCGTGCTTGCATTTCCGTCTTCCTCTCCTCGTTGTGCCAATATCTGCTTCTTCTGGTCCTGTAGCATCTTGATCTCACTGGTTCTGAGTTTCAGCTCCTCCCGGGCTTTCGTCAGGTCTTTACTGACTGCCCGTAGTTCCATCCATCCATCCATGCAAAAATCTTGTTGGTCGCCCCCTGCAGCATGATGACTGCCATGGCGAACTGGACTACTTCATCCAGTTTGTCTCCCACGATTCTCTGATGTGCCTGCATGAATTGGATTTTAGTATTGTGTTGTTGTGTGCACGCGTCTCTTATGGTCTTTACTGTTCGAATAATCTTCTTCACTAGTTCATTGGGTGTAGCGTCGAATATGTCCATCGCGGTGAGCGTTGTTGACTCTATTTGTTGTTCAGGGGTCGTCGTCTTTGTTGCTTTTTGCTGGTTGTTTTCCAAGGCTATTAAATCGAGATATTCGTGCCCTAGCAAGTGTTTTATTAGGCATGCTCCCTGCCTTCTTAACATTCGCGTCTTTGAATTCCGGGGGCCTCCG
>VTPC01004292.1:0-13088 GCA_011009095.1 Ignelater luminosus
CTATACGGTGGGTGGTCAAATTGTTCCCATCCAAATTGAGTCAAAAGTTGCTGTGTAAGGTTTGCAGTGTGGGGGCGAGCATTGTCATGAATCAACAAAATGCCGCTAGTGAGCTTTCCACGGCGCTTATTCTGAATTGCACGACGCAGTTTCCTTAGCGTATCACAGTAAGCAATAGCGGTAATTGTTTCGCCCCGTGGTAGAAAGTCCACTAAAAGAACACCACATCTGTCCCAAAACACTGTGCACATAATTTTCCGGGTTGTCAAATTCGGCTTCGATGTTGTCTTTGCTGGTGACGATGTGTTCCTCCATTCCATCGATTGCCGTTTTGTCTCAGGTGTCTCATAGGCTACCCAAGTCTCGTCCCCAGTCACTATACTGTTAAGGAAATGGTCCCCGTCATTGTGATAACGAGTCAAAAATTCAAGAGCAGCACCTAGGCGTTTTTTCTTGCGATCCTCGGTAAGAGTTTTCGGTACCAAGCGTGCACAAAGCTTTCGATATCCCAGTTTGTCATAAACAATTTCATGAAGAAGGGATAGTGAAATTAGGGGAAATTCCATAGAAAGAAGAGAAATCGTAAACTTACGGTTTCCTCTAATTTTTTCATTCACTGCATGAACATCATTAACCAATGATGGACGTCCACTTCTTCCTTCATCGTGCACGTTTACACGGCCATTGTTGAATTTTTTTACTCATCTCACAACCATAGAATAACTCATTACATTCTGTCCATACACCTCAGAGAGCTGTTGACGAATGCCCACTGGTTTCAAATTTTTCGCATTGAGAAACCGAATCACTGATCTAATCTCGTAATTGGCGGAATTTTCAATTACCTTCGCCATTATAAACAAGCACTGTGACACGATAACAGCAGATAACTAACTCAAAATGGCGTCAATCGCTTAGTAACGATACAAGGTCATTGCCGCGCATGCGCAAAACTGCGATCGCATCGCTGCAACGGCGGGAAATAGAAAATGAACTTACTTTCTGGACATAGTTATAGAAGTGACTATAAAGTTTCTGGATCAAGAACGTAGACCACAAGTACATAATTTTAAAGTTATACCCTTAATTACAACGAGAACTTGCAAACTTGTTGAGCTAAACAATTAATTATTGATTTAGTCTAAAAATATTTAGACATGCAAACTAAACTTATCATTGCTAATAATGCCAGCTGCCAAAGCAGATAATGGGGGTGTGACTTGCGTATAGGATGCTAGGTTGTAATTTTTTCAGCACGCAGGTCTTGCTTATTTGAAAAGTTACAGCTTCAGCTAGATTACAAAAAAGTTGTGCAACTTTATAATTATGTAATACTATAATGAAGTCGGAATTTGAATATCTGATTTGGTTGACGTTTTTGGAGATTAACTCTATTATTTGAATTTCAATATCAGTTCTTTAAGGACGTTGCTTGTGTCCGCAAGCAGAAAGTATGCTATTGTGCTACCAATAGTAACATATCGAGATAAGATTTTCAGCATGTTTGTTACTCTCAGTTGTCTACTACTCTACATAGTTTTCTGCTTGACATCTTTGATATAGGCGTGAAATTGCTGTGGGGACTAATCCCTCACTTTAAAGAAGATTGTTACGCCAATGGAAAATTAAAAGATTTTTTATTCTCGGAATTAACAATTGACTTGACAAAAACAGTTCCTCTTACATTTTTCAGTAAATTGCGTCATTTTCTAATTAAACTAAATTTTCCGAAACCTCCAATTCAACGACCTTACGCTGTCATGCAATTTTTTTTAAAAGTCTTAAGAACAGGATGCATCGCTTTGTTCAGCAGAAATTAAGCTTACTCTGACACATGCAATTTTATTGAAAGATGACGCATTCTACGGGAAAATTCAAAAGCGAATTTTGAGAATAGGAGGATTTTTAATTTTTCAGTGGCGTAACAATTTCATTTTGGGTAGGGGACTAGCCCTTCCTCCATCCCCCCCCCCCTTAGTTCCTCGCCACTGAATAAGATATTAAATATAAAACTACGGAAGATAATAAACTGCTTAGAATAACAAACATGTAGGAGATTTCATCCCCATATGTCACCTTGTTCTTGAAATATTGAAAACACGAGAAATTTTAAATTAAACTTTAACACCCTGTGTCTTGGAAACAGCGCACATTAGGGGAAGATCTTATGTGGCAAAGTAAGAATCTAGAAGTGACATTGAAATTCTTACACAACGCAACTTTAGTTATGTTAGTATGTGCAGTAGGGCAGTAGAAGGTATTATTGCTTTTAGAGGTTGGTCTAGGTACTAAGAAATCAATTTCTGCTAAGCGAAAATGACAGTCAATTTTATTATGGAGTAACTTATATACAAAGTTTAAAGTAACACAGTCAAATCATTCATGTAAAGCGAAGTGATCAAAACCTCTCGCTGGATAAACACTATCTGTAAGAAAAGATAAGAATTTAAAAACTTTCTTTGGACCTTTTCTATTTTAATTTTGTATACGTATAGGGGTACCATATTAAGGCACCGTATTCAAGTTCAGACCTCACCAAAGAGTATCAAAAAGTTTTTAAAGCAGTTACACTGGAAAGAAATTACAGTTACAATACAACAAAAGACAAGCTTACTAAATTTTGAATATTGTCGCCAAATGTTAACTTCCCGTCGAAATATGTATCCAAACCTTTAATTACTTTACAACGAGATACCTCGGTTTTGCATTTAGAAAGACTGGGGCTAAGTGAGTTTCTCTTACACTACAAGTGAATGTTATTAATATCTTGTTGCAAAATGATATTATCTTCAATACCTTCAATCCTATGGAAATTTTGTATATCGTTGGCCAACATCAATTTCTCGGAGGTAATTTTTTTTGGAAAGATCATTAACAAAAAGCGAAAATAAAATAGGTCCTAAATTAAGGCCCTGTGAAACTCCAGACAAGGTAAAGAATGAATCAGAGACACTATCAATTTTTTCTCGACTAGCTATAACATTCGAAACATATTGGGTAACGTTCGTAATGGTAGAACAACCTCGCCTAAAACCATGTTAATAAAAACTCACTTAGATTTAGTCTTTAAAAGCATTTACAATGGATTGAGATTATAGAAATGTACATCATCTTTGTGCAGCTTTGCAGCTATTCTAAGATTACACATTCTTGTTTAGATAAAAGACCAAAAATACTTGAATTTTTTAATAAGTAGCTTTTCGACATTATTTACATATTTAATATAGATATTATCACTCTCACTTCTTTCTATCTGTCAAACTAGTTGTTTTTTTAATCTAATATTTTGGATTATTTCTGATATATACCATAAAGGATAGTTATGTTTGCTGTTTTTGTTCTTTTGGAAACGTGGTACATATGCATCAAACAAAGAGTTGATAATATGATAAAACTTCCTACTCGGTCTAGGACAATTCGCCGCGACTCATTCGCCGCGAACCTTTCGCCGTGAGCTTTTGGCCGCAGACACTTTTCGCCGCAGATTTTTTCGCCGCGGTAACCGTTCACAAATGTAGCATACTGACAATTCCATTTGAAGATTTTTAGTTGAGGGCAGCGAAGCAAATGCGGACTCGATTTCAACTTCTTAGCAAATATGATATTTAATTTACCACATATTCATATCTACTAAAAACGTCTAGAAAACAAAATCTAACACAATCGGTGTATTTCAATTTTTTGTGGTATACGTATCTAATGCACAATTTTGCTTTAAAAATTTCCGTTGCGCATTTACTCTGCATTAGACACCATCTTTACAAAGATTAATTTTAATAAATTTTAATTTGTAAAACAGTTGCTCTCCTCCATGGTATACGATAACATGCTTAATATATTGCTAATAATGTTCTATAATTTATTGTTAATGACTATTTGAAGTAATAATAATTTCTTTAGATTCCAGACTACAATTTTGAATGCGGTTGTCTCATATAGTTCCTGTTGCAAATATGTGATTTTGGGAGAGATAATGCAACCGTTATGCAATATCAATCAGACAATAAGCTGAATAAGCAAAATTTTTACTGCCGGTTTCGGATTCACTTTTAACGCTTTTCAACATCTTTATTATGTGTGGTCACGTTTATTTATTGGAATTTGTATATTTATTGTATAATTTGTCGGCATTCTTTTTTATTGCATTTTGTCGGTAACTTAAAAATTGCATTCTTGAAGTCATAAAGTATAACGCAAGTCGCATTCGTTCCACATCTGTGAAATTTTCACTATATCCTATTCGAACCTTTAAAATTTAAATTATTTTATGGTTTTATTTGTACTAGGTACGTTAATAAATTTTAAAATATTTCTTGTTTCCTATTATTCCGCTAAAAGTCTGTTATTTACAGCCAAACCAAACAAATCTCCAGAACTTGCAGCCTCTTTGTCGGTCTAACACTACGGTCTAACTATATTATATTTACGCTAATGGAGTGGACAATTTTTTTAAATTTTTTTTAAATTTTTTGTTAAAACATGTGTATTTATATCTCGTCAATGTAACATTACAAAATATTTAGGTTTTTCAATATTATAATGAAGTTGTGCGTCCTTTCTAAGATTTGTTCCCAAAGACTTAAAGAATTTTAAGAAAATGTACTTTACTTTTAAATACATTTTTAATTCACAAGTTTGTTTGCTACTTAGCTAAAGCATTTTAAAAGGGCTTTATTAATCAAAAGAAAAATAAGCACACTTATTTGTACCATACGAGTACACTATGAGACATAATAAAATAAAAAAAAAGTTTGGGTGTTTTAATAAGCAGAGTGTAGGAGGGGAATGAGTATTACGGACCTTAAATCTACCTGGTCCTTGATGGTGGTGGTATATATAACATTTAAATTTTTTCACAATTTTTCAGTGTAAACTAGTAGTGTCTGTGGATAATCAAGAAATGGAGAACCAAAAGATTTTAACCAAGAGAAATAAGGAGAAGTTTGCCTCTAATGCATATTTGTATATCTTTGATCGAGAGAGTGCTTGGGCTACTAAAATGTTTTGGCGTTGTGATCAACGAAGTATAAATTGCAAAGCCCGAATTCATACGGAAAATGGTGTAATAGTGAAAGAAATTAATTCTCATAATCACGATGCTTCTGCAGCAAGAATTGAAGCTGAGGAAGTAATTACGAAGATAAAACTCCGTGCGAATGAGACTTTAGAACCTACAGCACAATTGATTAATAATTGTGTTGCTAATTTAAGTCAAAGTGCGGAAGTCGCTCTGCCAAAAGTCAGATCTATTAAAAAAATGGTCAGACGAAAAAGAAACCAAATTTCAGCAGCCCCAATAAGTCCCACAAGCCTAGAGGAGTTGGAAATTCCGGAAAAATATAAACGGTATGATTGTAGAACCGGAAGTGAAGAAAACTTTTTAATTGCAGACAGTGGACCCTCACCTTATCGAATTTTAATTTTTGGAAGACAGAAAAATCTACAAGTAAGTAAAAATTAAAATATAGAACATTTATTATGAGGTATTTGCAACATTTATTTTTTTTGGCCGCTTCAACTATTGGTAATTATAATATATATTTTATTTTTGCAGATACTACAAGAATCATCTCACTGGTTTGTCGATGGGACATTTAGACCTGCACTTCAATTGTTCTACCAAGTTTACACTATTTTGGCGAAACGGTATGGAGGTGTACATCCAATTATCTACGCACTATTGCCTAATAAACAAGAAAATACATATAAGAAAATGTTAGAAATGCTTCTGGAAATTGAGCCTAGATTAAACTCTAAATTTATTTCGTTCGATTATGAAATTGCTGCGATGAATGCTTTTTCGGAAAAATTTGAGGAATGTAAAATATACGGTTGTTTTTTTCATTTAACCAAAAACTTGAAAAAACAACTAGCGAATCTTCATTTACTGCAAAATTACAATTCAGATGGTGATTTTGCACTAAAGTCCAAAATGATCACATCGTTAGCATTTGTGCCAGTGGAGGATTTAGATGAGGCAATCGATGCATTAGCGGAATATTTGCCTCCCGAACTTCAACCTTTGTTGCGATGGTTTGAAGACAATTATGTTGGACGTCCTAATCAACGAGGTAATGGACGACGAACACCATTATTTCGTCCTGATTGGTGGTCTGTTTATGAACGAGTTCTTTCCAATTCTCAGAGAACTAACAATTATGCCGAAGCCGCCCATAGAAGGCTACAGACAGAACTAGGGATGGATCATCCAGTCATTTGGAAATTTATTGATGAATTAAAAAAAATTCAACGGGGACGGGATCTGGCCTTCGAGAAACTCGTTTCTGGACAACAGCCAGAAAAGAAGCTCCAGAAATATATTAAACTAGACCAAAATATTAAGGTCATTGTTGAAGATTATGAAAATCGAAATATAACTGATTATTTACGAGGGTTGTCACACAATTATTAAATGGCGCCCTAAATTCGTTAACAAGTAACGTGAATTGTAATACTTTTATAATAAATAATCAAATTTTGAAATTTACTGTTTTTTTTTAAACAACAAACCTGAACACTTGGCTAATTATTCGACGCTAAAGATTAAGTAAGACTGGAAATAAAGAGATCTAAGAGTTGTTGTGCACAATTTAACGTTCATTTAATTTTAACTGCAATTATCAAATATGTTTATTTGTTTTTATTACAAGTGTACGAATAGAAGTGTATGCCTAAATAAAAGTAAATTTACCACTCACAAACAATAAACAAATTTTGGGTTTTATTGACTAGCATTTTAAAACTTTGCATCTAGTAAACTGTTTCAAATTTTCAAATTCGTAAGATATGTAACAATCTGAAATAAGGTTATATTTAATATAATTTGATTTACTCACTATCAAATTTGCATTTTAAATGTAAGTAAGACTTATCTGTTCTTGTTCTATAAGCTATTAAATGTCGAGAAAACATAAAATTAGCAATCTGTCAAAATGAACTTAGTGCAATACTGCCAAACACAAAAAAACGTTTTGTACACCATCCATTTCATATTTTAGTTTGTTAATTACGGATTATGATTTGTAAAATAAACTACTGTCGGCTTACTTTTATAAATTTCACATTAGTTATTACCATTATGTGACAAATTAGCAAAAATAAAGCATAATTTCACATTAGTTCAGATAAATATCTCAAAGTGAATACGTTGGAACTTATTTGCGGCGAACTGTCCCTGCGGTGAATGACTCGCGGCGAAAGGTCCCGGTCCGCTTCCTACATGCTATATTAACACCAGAAATATTATGAAGATATGACCAGTCTACATCTAGCAATGCAGCATATAATTCTTGATAATTTGCTTGTTTAAAATTATAAGCTGACAAAGATGGAATAACAGGAAAATTGAAAATATGAGCAAGATGCGGAAACACCGTTGGGTGATGAAAGCAGTATGTTTGAAGATTTCACATGTTACATTAAAGAGAACAAGATCAAGGAGACCGTTATTTGCATTAGTAATATTATTGTATTTCTGGGAATTTAGAATATTTAGGAAGCTATACAATAGGTTAGTATTGTTGTCTTTACTCGTAATACTGTTGTGTTTTACATGAAATATTAAAATCACCAAACATGACAAAGCTGCTTTCCAGATTATTGACTATTTTACTTTATTTAAGTCTGGTGAGATTTTGTAAATAATTCTATTTGTATTTGGGCTACAATATTTACCATAAGCGTAAACTCAGTTATGTTGGACGTATCTAACTGCCCTAGTTAAATGTACTGTTAGTGATCTTTTGGATTGGATCTGATAACGTTGTAGCAGTCGGGAAACAATTTGGCACTATTTAGGTGTCGTCATTACCCCAGTTTCAGCAAGACCAATAATGTCAAATTCGCAGTTAGAAACGAAATGAATAAAACTTTTGAACGTAATCTATGAACGTTTTGATAATAACAAACAAACGATTTATTTCTGTTGGGCAAGTCTAGTTAAAAGACATTAGTTTTGGGACACCACGTACTTAATTTTAATTAATTTCACCAAATCTAATTCGATTATCTAACTGTTTTTTAATTTGCTCTGGAGTTCTATCGTAAGATATTTTTACATTTTTGTATAATGAATAATTTTTCAGACCATTAGATTTCTGATATCATGGACAATTTTTTTCATCAATTAGTATCACTTTCATTGGTCTTGGTTGCTGTTTAGATTCATCAAGTTTTCCTAGTCGAATTATTTTTTTGATGCACTTGGTATGTTACTGAGAATAAATATGTTGGAATATATTAATAATCGTATTTTATTTATTTATTTTTATTCATACAAAATAATATTTTGTTTTCTTGACGTTTATTCACCTCTTGAATAATACCTTCTAAATAATCCTGGTTTAACAATTTGATTAAACGTAGGTTCACGTAATTTTGCTTTTACTACCCCATTATGCTCGTTTCTGCAGATTTAAGATTAGAATTCAAATAAGAGTTATCATCGATAAACAGAAATTAAATTTTACTCTTTTTTTGTATACGTATCTGACGAACCAAATCAAATACTCAACCTTCTAAATTTTTTGTACTACCTACTTCTTTCTAATTCAATCGAAGCTGTAACTCTTCAAAAATAAGCTAATAACTTGTAAGTTTTTACATTGACAGCTATTTGAATATATGACGTAGGAGTTATACAGGGTGTTTTCTTTTTTATGACAATTCGACTAATCACAGAGACAAGCCGTTTTCAAGAGATACAGCCTTCATTTAAGATTCCTTCTGTTTTTCATAAAACAAGGTACTACGTTGTGAAAATGGAATACTCAGTATCATCTTTACTTTAAGTTGTCTACCATTTCACAAATATGTGTTAACGGTATATTCATAATACTAAACGGAGACACACTGAGAGAAAATATGTTACACTACAGTTGAATTTGCGTAAGATATGCCGTTTCCGAGTAAATTTATTCTGAGATCTACGAGTTCAAACATAAAATGTTGAAATCGTAAATTATCTATTATTCTACATATTTTGCAGTTGATATTCTTATCAAAAATGGAGATATAAAATCTCTTTGAGAAATTCATGTTATACTGCTAAAAAGATAAATAATTTGTTTCTGGAATCTACACTTTATTTGGAAAGCAACTTACTTATCATACCAGAAATTTTCGAGACATTGAAAAAACGGAAAATTTTAAATAAGGCTTTGGCACTCTGTATCTTGTAAACGGTTGGTTTTTGTACACATATATGTTAATTATTAGACTCGGCTTGTTTTTTTATAGTCTCTGTGAAACAACAGCCCATATAAGTCTTGTACAAGAACGTATTAATTAATTTGGGAGTGCAGTGTCATTCTGTAAAGCCACAGAATTAACCCTAGACATTCATTTAAGGGCTAGATCAAACCAGGATAAGAATTCGTTATCGCTGGTACTTGGCCCGGCTTCTCCTAGATTAAATTTGCAAGTTATCCTTGATTTAATAGAAAATGTTTCGTTGATTAAACTTTTGTAGATAAGTATAGTTAGAAACTCAAAAATAAATAGGCATTTGCCTATATTTTTTTTAATGGTTCATTACTGAGTCACACTATGTGTTATCTATAAAATTTAAGTTGCAGAAGGTTTATTCTTTGAAGAATTGTGCGATACATTACAGCATACGGTATAACTCGTTTGACTCTATCTAAACATAAAGAAACAACTTTTTACTTGTCATTTTAGACAGAAATTCGACGCATAAAGTCAACAAAACAGTAATTTTATTTATTAGGATTATAAAAGTTCTTTTTTACAATAATCTAATGATGAAAAACCCTAGGGTAAATACACAAAAAAGTATAAAGAAATAACAAATAAAGTTTGACCAGGCACTTAATATCTCTGTTCCTTTTCTTAAAGATTCTTTTTATGTCTTGAGAAATACCTAGACTTCCCACGAAACGTTAAACTTAATTTTGGTCGATTTTTTCTAACATAACCTATGATCTGGTTTCTAAGTGTTATTTTCGCAGTACGAATAGCTTAAGGGAGTAGAGGATTTCGTAAAGTAGATCAAAGATTGTCTATTACATTACCCGTTAATGCGGAGATCCGAGAAAAATCGTGAGGAGTAGAAAACCCTCACAGTAAAATTAAATAAAGTGCCAGGAAATGTAATAATCCTTCTTTAATGTAAATGCAGCTTTTCATGATACAGAAACATTTCCAGGTTCTTCCTATTAACAATAGGTTGGATTTAATATTTGTATAAAATATAAGTCTTAAAACTTAAAATTTTAATGTAACACTTTCTTACAAACAATAGGTTTTTAAATACATTATTAAAATAGAAACAGGTCAGATTTAAGAAAAGTTTTTGAACGTTTAATATCAAAATGTTAATACTTTGAAAGACTTGAGCTTGCATTGACGTATTTTCGCCCGTTTATTCTATACAAAGCTCATGAAATGAAACGAACTAACAGTGAAATGAGACCGACCATCGTATCCAATCGAAAAGTCAGAATTTGTTTATGTGTGATATTTACTCACGCGCTTCATTAGTTTATAAAAGTGGGAAGAATCAGATAATTATATTTGTCGTGATCCAAATTGTGTTTATATTTTGCTTTACTACTTATTTTTGTTATTTATGTGGATATAGATACCTACGAGACTTTTTTTATTTACGCCAGAGGTATTTTCCAAAAAAAAAATCAATAAAGATATTATCTATTTTATGCTCCCATTACTTACTGTTAGTAAAACAAACACAATAATGAATCCTGTAATGCGCAGCCAACTACTGTAAATAAGAATAATAGCTTTGTACAATAAGTGCTGCTAAATAGCATTGGAAGCTTTTTTCTTAACTCTGATCAAATAAATTTTATTCCTGAGGACTTCCTCTTCACTTCAAAACAAATTAAATTATTACGCTGCAGACAGATCGTTCAACTGTTTCTTTTTCATTAAGTCATTAACCTATAATTCATTTTATCCAACACCTAATAAAAACACCTTAACTGCGACAATTCTAAGTATATAAGTGAAACATAACTCACTAGTGAGTGAAAAACTATAATTCGCTAGTCAATTAATAAAAATCGTAACTCAGTGGTGATTTAAATATTACATTATAAAGACTTATTGAATAAGATCTTGGCGTACTTGTGATATAAGAATTTAGTCACTTGAGAAAATTAAATTGCATTATAAAATGTAATAAATAAAGGGTTTTCCAATAAGAGGTGTTATTTTGAATAGCCCGCTATTTCGGTAGATGTCACTTTTGAAGCTATCATTTTTTGACATTTGACAAGTAGAAACTACGCCATTAATAAATATGGAACGATACACGCTTCAACAACGCATTGAAATTATTAAAATTCACTATAAAAATGGTGAAAATTTGGCGGAGACGGTTCGTAAAACTCGAACATTTTTGGGTCACCGTGAAGCACCTTGTCGGACCGCAATACAGAAATTGGTGAAAAAATTCGAGCTCTTGGGACAAGTTAGTGATGTGAAGAATAAAACCCGTGCACGTCGCTCAAGAACAGCCGAGAATATTGTTGTTGTAGCCGAAAGTGTTAAAGAAAACCCAGGTTTGTCCATTCCTCGTCGTTCTTTGGAATTAGCCATTCCACAAACGTCATTACACCGTATTTTGCATAAAGATTTGGGTCTTAAGGCTTATAAAGTCCAGTTAACACAAGAACTCAAGCCGGCCGATCATCAACAACGTCGTGTCTTTGCTGATTGGGTCGTTGAAATGCATGAAAATGATCCAGAATTCGAAATATCGAAAAATCATCTTGAGTGATGAGGCCCATTTCCACCTCGGTGGCTTAGTCAACAAGCAAAATTGTCGGATCTGGGGCTCAAAAAATCCAAGAGTTATTGTTGAAAAGTCTCTCTATCCTCAACGTGTGACTGTTTGGTGCGGTTTATGGTCCGGCGGAGTCATTGGACCTTACTTTTTCGAAAATGAGGCTGGAGCAACAGTTACGGTGACTGGATTGCGCTATCGAGAGATGATTAACGATTTTTTATGGCCGGAATTGGATGGTTTTGATCTGGACAACGTTTACTTTCAACAAGACGGCGCTACGTGCCACACAAGCAACGAAACCATTGATCTTTTACGGAAAAAGTTTCCGGACCGTGTTATCTCTCGAAGAGGTGATCACAATTGGCCACCGAGATCTTGTGATTTAACACCTTGCGACTTCTTTCTTTGGGGCCACGTGAAAGAGAAGGTCTACGCCAACAGCCCAGCGTCGATTCAAGACCTCAAAGATGGAATTCGTGAGGCTATCGAGGACATAGGGCAGCCACTTTGCGATTTGGTTATGGAAAATTTCATGAAAAGGATATTGTCCTGTAAGCGTGGTCGTGGTGGTCATTTGCCTGATGTTATTTTCCACTATTAACGGCATACCTTCCTCTTTATAATGAAATAAACATCCGATCATTTATATTAAAAAATGGCACTTTTCTTTGAATATCAAAATAACACCTCTTATTGGAAAACCCTTTACTAAGAAATTCCAACTATTTTTGCAACTTTATTAATTTGAAGCACTTTTTTAATAACATCTACGAGGTGACGTTCTCTACTTCTTCAACACTCCTCCAACCTTGACTGCACGTTTTCCACGGACCGGGACCTTTCGCCGCGCATCTTTCGCCGCGAGTAATTCGCCGCGGAGACGTTTGCCGCAGACCCCGTTTCACCGCATAGATTTTCACCGCAGGGACAGTTCGCCGCAAATAATAAGTTCCAACATATTTACTTCGAGATATTTATCTGAACTAATGTAAAGTTATGCTTTATTTTTGCTAATTTGTCACGTAATGGTAATAACTAATGTGAAATTTATAAAAGTAAGCCTACAGTAGTTTTACAAATCATAATCAGTAAGTAACAAACTGAAATAATGGATGGCGCACAAAACATTTTTTTGTGTTTGGGAGTATTGCATTAAGTTCATTTTGACAAATTGCTAAGTTTATGTCTTCTCGACATTTAACAGTTTATATAAATCTTTATTAACCAATCAACTGTCTGGACAGTCCAGATTGCCAAAAGAACGCAGTAACTATACCAGGTGTATGCATAAGTTTTTTCCGGTTTAACTAAGAGATGG
>VTPC01004293.1:11551-21717 GCA_011009095.1 Ignelater luminosus
ACTCAAACAATTCTTTCTGTATATCCAATGGTTTGCGGCCTTTGTTTGTTGATACAGAATAACATCTTGCCCTTTCTGAATATGACCACATCATTCACTATAAGACTTTTTTCTCAATAAACTCCAAATATTTGTTCTAGTAAGTTTGTTCTTATTTAGATTTGACTGTTAAGCTTTAGTTTATTGCAAGAAATGGGCAGTTTACTTTTCTAATACCAGAATTTTGTTGAATTGTTGGATGAAAGCTTCCCATGAAGCATTAAAAACTTCCAATCCCTTCACAGATATCGAAGCATAGAGAAAAATATTAGGCGAGTCACCTGGAATTTCCAGAATCTGTCTGAAACAACTTCTTACAATCTTGTCGAGGTATTTCAAAACATTTAGTTGGTATTTTATTAAGTGGAGCAGTTTGTAAAGGGCGTATAAGGGCGTGTAAATGTATTGATTAAATATTGGTATTTTTGGTCACAAGTCAAACGGTAATTAGTAAGAGTTTGTAGTCGACGAGAAAGATTTTGCATCAACATCTCTACTGAAGTGTTTTTGATCTTCATAGATACTGTTTTCAAATTTAGATTGTCACATCTTTATATCGTAATGCAGTTGGTTATCAATTAAAGATTTACAAGGTGGAAAGTCGTCGTCTTTAATATTATTTTCTTCTAATATTTGTTTATGACAATTAATTTCTTAGTGAGGTTTGCAAATATGCGTATTAACGCCTCTGCCATCCTTGAATCTTTGATTGCAAATAGGACATAAATATATTGCCCTTTTTAGGTCACTTTCGTTTATTACTTCAGTCTTTACTAATTTTATTGTTTTATCACTTGTATTCGACAATTTCTCTTTGAATATGAGCATCCACAATGATAAAATATTTTTTTACAAAATCTACATTCTGTCTTTGACTTTTTAGTTTATGAATCTATTTTTTGATCGGGTACTAGTTGTAAAGCATTGACAGGTTGATATTTATTTATAAACTTCGAATTCTGAAATGATTTATTCTCAATTTTCTTTTCCTTTGTTACTTTCATTTAAATCTTGTTGTTTTTTCTAGAGAATTCGTTTTATCATTTTTTCCCAAATCTTTGAATAATATCTTCCAGACAAGAAATCAATTTTTAACACTGACATATTCAAACATTCAAAAAAAAAGGCAAAAAATATAATATGTAAAAATGAAATTCATATAATCATAATATTTTACAAAGAAAGACAAACAAGTTATGCAAAAAATAAACCACTGTTAAAACTTACAGAAATCTCTTTTCACTAAGACACAATTTGGCAGTTCGCACTACAAGGATGATAGAAAGATTACGTCTCAAGAGTCACTGAGAAGGTAAATTTGAAGTTTGCAGAAGTTTGCAGTTCATTAGAATCGTTGATGTCAAGATCTGCGGTATCTACCTTTTCTTGTCACATTCCAAGGTGACAATTACAAAATGTATCTCTAACAGTAGTGGAACTGTAAAAATATAAACGACCACTTCCGCTTAGGAGATCTTTATGAACATTACTCCATTGCAAATTTCCATAATATGTAACACTGAATATTTTACTAATAATAAACTTCTAGAAGTTTTCGTGTCTCTATACTCATTGTTTCATGTAAATTCACTGAATCAGCCCTACTAACGAATCCAATAAAGGTTAACAAGTACATTAAATAGAATTAACATCACTCGTTTCTTATGATTATACCTACCATAGCCGACACTAATTTTATTTAACGTACTGATGCGTAGTATAACTGAATACGTCTTTAAAGACGCTCTGCTGACGTTAGTTACATTATAGAAGTACACATACTATAGGGAATTAATTGAGGATTTTCTGTGTGCTCCTTTTCCTCGTCTTCTTCTTTCCTTCATTTATTGTTAGTTGTATATCACATGAGTAAATATCTAAAATAGGATTATGTTTCATATCTGCGTAGAAACGCGTGACAATACGTACGGGCTTTACAAGGAAAACCAGAAGATTATTGATACAGAAGACCTTCACGGCCAGAGTCATTGATAAAACGACATTTTCCGGAGTTGATCCGTGTCATTGTTGATGTATAGAGTATTATTAGTCTTTCATAAGAATTGATCGGTTAAAAGAAACAGATGAAAGCGTTGCAGCACAACAAACAACTTTTCAATTAACTTCTTTTGATTTTATTATTTTTCTACTTACTTATTTTGTGAACTAACTCAAAGTAAAGATTCAACGAAACATCAAAGTGAGCTTCTAGCTCCCACAAATAACAAATCGCAATCATTAATCAGTCTGTTGATGGGTTTGTTCAGTTAGAAAAATCGAAACGTATTTAGTGGTTGTTATCGCTATTTCGAAATATAATTACACTGATTTTATTTTTTCTAAATACATAAAGCGAAAAAGGCTAATACATAGATAGAGTGTCTCTGAAATAAACGGAAGTATTGATACCAGGGTAGACCTCAGAATTTAGTGCTCCTTGAGGCAATTCCAAATTTTGCGCCCTGGCACTCTGTTGTCTGAGCTAGAGAGTTTTTTACTGCAACTTTATTTAAAGTGTCTAAAAGTAAAACTGGCATGATCGTAAATATTGAGAAGATCAAAATGCATGCTCATTTCAGATTTAGTTTGTCGAATTCATAAATTATTGAAAATGTATCGACGACTTCCCTCTTCCGTTTCCCTTTAAAAGCAAAGAATTAATACAAAGAAAATCATTTTTAGCAGCCGGCACAAATTGTTCATAAGTAATTTAGCAAAACAACGCTCTCAGCAATTTTTCTGTGTCTTGGTCTTCTCAAATGACGCTCAGCGGTTGATATTCTACATAAAAAGGTATCCAAGATTTAACTCACAGTCTAGATTGTAGCCTGAATTTTGCCAGCGCTGTTAAAGACAGTGCTCGAGGTAGTTTTCTAACGTTAAATCTCAATCAACAGAAAGATAAGTGCAATGTGCACACAATATCTGCGATAAGCTACTACCATTTGGTGGCAGTTATACATCAAGAAAAACATTTCCTAGAAATGCCAAAAAATTGTTTGAGAGTTTCTGCAAAACAAAATCTGTATCTGCTCAAAACAAAGTAACAAGAAAAAAATGGCAATTAATCGCTTGTATGCCGTTATCCGAGTTACAGTGAGATGGTTTTGTTGACGTTAACATTGAGTTTGCCGTCCACCTGTATCAACATAAAAAATGCCATTACAATGTTGAAAATTTGCTAATTCAAGGGCAGTGCGCTTTAGTTGGTTTTTTTTTGGAGAACAGCACTATGCACAATCTTTATAATTTTTGTTGTTTGTTTTGTTGATTGGATAAATTAATACAATCAATCCCCCAATTCCCATTTCTTTTATACGAAATAGAATCACGAATGCAGATAACACATTAAACAACAACAAAGACCATCACCCTAATATTCTAGAGGATCAAACGATGGTGACGTCCTTACGCCTTTTTTTGAAGATTTTTCGATTGAACGATTTTCTCTTGTTACAGCAAAGGTAATCTGCAGATCTTTGCTTTAAGTTTAGGTTAGTCCTGTACTCGAAACATTGAACTAGAATGTTTGTAACTTAAAACGAAGATTAAATAAATAAAAACAGACTTTAACAACTTTTAACTTTGATTATACACCAGTGGTTCTCAAAACGTAAAAACCCATTACTTTCTTCAAGAAAAGGGCTCTGTTTAAATTGAAAATGTTATCAATGGACATCTTTAGGTATCAGCAGTTACCTACTAATTTGTTTCTATTTCGATTTCACCCTGTATAAGTTAGAGAATAAAATATCTTTATTTCTATTTAATTACTTCATACATGTCGCAGTGAAAACAAGCACCGGCATCTCATCTCAAAGTATTTCAAGCAGAATATTGCGAAGATATGTAGATTCTCCTCTACACGAAGAGAATTCACAGTTTTATGCAATTTTGTCCTCTAGAAGTAAAGCGAAAAAGCGGTCATACCTACAGTGTTGTCAGTATTTAACTTTGTATGAACACGAGAGTGTTGGTTTGTGACTAATTACTTCCTCCACGAAGTCTACAGGGTGAAACGACAACAGATAGGCAAACAATAAGAATATATCGAAATAAAACACGGTAGATACGTAGAGACACCGTCAAGAGGCTGGGTTCAAAAATTCTCCTGATCAGTCCTTAAATGAACTTCCCGACAATGCACTCTTCCCACCTCGGTGACATGGAATATTGATGTGCATTCATTTGTGAAATAAACAAACGCCAATAAGCCATTGTTGTCAGAAGTCTAAAGTTTAAAAAATAGTAGGTTTGATGTTTCGTTAGAAATAAGTCTTTCCTGGAAGAGGTCTCGAATATACGTTTGTACATCTGCGTATATCTTGAATTTACATTTACGTATACGCTTTTTAAATTTTGCTTTTTAGGTAGTATACGGCGCATACTGGCATATACGAGGTATGTAAATCAACTAAAGAGCGTTCGATGTGGCAACACTGGGGACCGCCAGTTTAGAGAGAACGTGGATCAGCATGTGATGCTGATGTCATTTGGTTGTCCGTAGGAATTTCTTTCGTAAACTGTTTTTGTCTATTGCGTTTTGAAAATGAGTGATATGAATTTCAAGCAACGTTGTGCTAACAGCAATTTTTAAGAATATAACTCCGTAATGCATTTGATTTACATAGAAACACAATTCGGTGATTGAAAGCGATGCGCAAGCAGACTCGAATTGTTCGGAAAAGTCGTGGATCTAATTTTTGGTTGCCGCATCCTAATGCAGGTTTGCTTTTTTTACTGTTGTAAGTAGTTAGAACTTATCAAATACTGAGCCAAGGCTATGTCCCTTAATAAACAAGTTTCCACCAAAATTGTTAATAATTTATCACTTTCAACTATATCTTTGTTTCTTAATTTACGAAGGTGTCAAATCTATCAGGTTATCAAATTAGGTGGCGTTCAACTAAAAGATAAAAAAGGATATTTAGGAACAATCAGCCAATGCCCAGCTCTCCAAGAAAAGACTGACTGCCGTTTGCAACCTTATAACCTCGTTTAAGCAATCGCAATTCTGTTGACACTCCTTTGATAAAGAGTTACTTCTAATCATAAAAAATTAGAAGTGTTATACAAGAGTTACATAAGAGTCACTTAAGAGTTATATGGTTTTACTTCAGGCTTGGTCACAGTGCGAGAGAAACTTTTGCAAAGCTTCAATAGGCCTATGGGAACAATGTTTTGTCAAGCGCTCGGGTTTTCAGGTGGTTTAAGGAATTTTCATAAGGAAAAGAACAGATTGAAGAGAAACCTTGCAGGGGAAAGCCTGCAACTGCAAGAACTGACGAAAGTGTTGCCAGAATGTTGTGCGTTCTGATCATCGCTTGACAGTTAGAATGATCGGGGAACAGTTGGAAATGACCCACACCACCGTTCATGAGGTTTTGACCAATGAATTGGGAATGAGGAAACTCTGCACGAAAATGGTTCCAAAAAACCTTTTGCAGGAACAAAAGAACAACAGGAGGAACACGTGCCTCGACTTCTTGAAGCGGATTGAAAATAAACTCCATTTTCTGGAACGTGTCATTACTAGTGACGAGTCTTGGGTTTTTCAGTACGACCCGAGAACAAAGCACCAGAACCAAGAATGGCACATGTCAAGCTCACCAACCCCAAAAAGCAAGAATGAGCAACTTGAAGATCAAAACCATGCTAATTTGCTTTTTCGATAGCCAGAGAATCGCCCATAAAGGGTTTGTGCCTCATGGCCAAACGATAAACCAAACATTTTACCGAGAAGTTTTTGAAAGACTTTGAAAAATGGTCATGCGTGGGAGACCAAGCATCAGAAACAACTGAGTGCTGCATCACGACAATGCGCCTTGTCACACTGCATTTTCAATCCATGTGGTTCCTCAGCCCCCTTATTCCGTCGACTTGAGTCCTTATGACTTTCTTCTCTTCCCAAGATTAAAAACTCACCTCAACGGGCGTCATTTTTGAACACTAGAAGACTTTAAGGCTACCGTAACTGACCAGCTGAAGGCAGTTTCAGTATCCGAGTTGCAGCACTGCCATGAAGAGTGGAAAAATTGTCTCCATTGCTGTGTGACTTACCAAGGCAATTAATTTGAAGGAATTAAAATTTAATTGAATAAAGAAGTTATAAAAAATGAGTCTCATTACTTTATTTACACATCTCGAACCCTCCAATACTACACTAGTAACACCCAATATTGATACCCAAAATTCATTTAAGATTTCTTCTGTTTTTTTTAATATCTCACACAGTTTTTGCTATTGACATGAATTTTGTGATGAACACCATCATCAAGGAAAGAGATTCTTGTTATGTTATTGAAAAGAAAAACAACTCGTTCTTGAAATTCATGAATGATTTAAAAATAAAAAGCGTTTTCGTGTTTATTTTTTTTATAAGATGCATCAGCTTCAAGTAAAATACTTTCTAAGGTATTTCATATGTTTGGGCCGCTACTGCAGGAGCGTATTCTAAGCAGAAATTTAAGTCAGAAGTTCCAATAATTTTCTTTGTAGAATATTTTCTAAGGAAGCCAGTCTTCTAAAGAAAACTCCATAATTTCGGTCATAATTATTAAACAATAAAAGAAGAACTGATGAAATTCGGAACTTATAATAACAATTTGCTACAACTTATCTAAATTAAGATTTGAAAACATTCATAGGTGTCGCTCTTTTTGTTCTCGCAACTTCTTTAAGTTTCAGAGATTGATAATTTTAGTATCTTAATTGTAAATAGCGATGCATTTTACTGAAATAACGTCTGTGAGTATTTCCAAAATTTCGACTCAGTTAAGTTGAAACAAAATGGACAGCCCGGTCATGCTCCAAATCTCATCATTCTATCTCTCATCGTTTAATAATAATTATTACCGATAAACTGTTTTTCTAGACGCCCTCTTGTATCTTTCTTAGGAAGCGTTTTAGATAAAAAAAAACTATTTGGAACTTTTATCTTAAATTGACGTAAATGTACACTGTGTATATTTCTGAAACGCTACTTCGGAACCTAAGTTTATAGAACAGTAAACTAGCTCTAATCTTAACTCAAAAATTCGGTGTATATAACAACACTTTTGTTCATTTCAGAAACATCCTGTGTATTAATGCAAGTTTGTTCAAATTGGTTGTCATTATGGTATCCGGCTTGGTATTGAAGACAGCAAATAGCGGTTTTGGGGCTATTGACAACTTTTTTATCCTGAAATCAAATATGAAAACAAATTCGAATATTATGACCTGATGATAAAATAGCGGAAAACAATTTTTTTTTCTAAAAGCAATTTTTTTCTCATATCACATCTTACTTATTTGAAGAGCTGTCTATAAATCTTACAAACATTCTTTAATAAAAATTAAATGTCCATGGAAAACCTAGTTTTGTGTCAAACTTTACGGTTTTTGACAAATACTATGCAGTAATGAAACGCATACTTGCCCACTTACCTGAAAAGTTTGTTATTTGAGCTCTAACAATATATATAGATTGCTAGGGATTTATTGAAAAATTATATATTTGTGCAAAAATTTTAAGCGATGGCAAAAATAACAGAATGTTAGACATATAAAAGCGAGCATTAAAAAAAACAGTGGGCAATGTATGTAATAAATGCAATGTGTTTAGTTTAACCTTCAACTTCTGAGGTTCAATGTTGACAGAACGTACAAAATATCGTTCTAAAAAAATAAAAATCTACTCCTTGTTATTGAATTAAACAAAATTGAAACAGATCAATATCCTATGATAAGAAATTGAAGATAGATCTGTAACTGTAAAGAGTACCAAGATCTTTATAGAGTTGACACTTGCTGTAAACATTGTTTAAGAATTCATAAATTTACAAACAGTGAAAGATGTATTATTCGTATTGAATGCGTTGAACACAATGTGACAACCAAATTGGCCCACCCTTACAATCCCCACCAACAGGAAATCATCTGTCAAACTTTAACATGCTTTGAACAATTAATGCATAGAACAACCATATTTCTATATTGTTAAGATACTAAAGACTTCATTTAAAATAAACTAGAAATTTATAAAAATAAGTTTATAGCTCTGTATTTTTAGAATGTGATTTGGCACATTTACTCGAGTGCTAGAATAAAAACTTAGCGTTTTGTCACAACATCCTTTCACTGGAAGAAAATATTCCATTATTTTATAATGCAAAGAATTCCAGACCTTTTATTTTAAAACTTTGTTAATTCTTTTTGTTAGTCTTTCTTATAATATTCTTACCTTTTCTTCTACATTGCATGAGCCTCCTAAATTTTCCTTGTTTCCGCTGATTAACCACGGGTTTTCCCGTGGAAAACTCCACAATTTTCATCATGCAGCACAACAGTAGCACGAGCATGTCTTTAATGCTATGAAATTAAAATCATTGTTCTTGCTAAAAGTTTTTTTATGCACAAAAGGCACTTTAGAAATCACATTTGCAACTTCACTTGTTTTTTTTAAATCACAGTTTTTATTATACAGTCTATTTAAGGCCTAAGAAAAATTTAAAAAAAGCTAAAAGCTTAACAAACATTTTGTACTTGATTTTTAAATAAAAATGTTTCTAAGTAGATGCATTATGACTATAGTATGAGCAATTTTATCAAGTATAATTTGCACATATCAGCTTCTCTATCAAAGTCCCCCGTTCTGTAATATTGTTAAACAGGATATGACGTTTTTGAGACATCAACCACACACACAACCACAGTTTAAAATATACAGAACAAACACTCACTCATGTCAGACCTACAACACGCAATAGCTATCTTTTTATTTGCTTTTATTATTCAATGAAGACATCAAACACATACGCAAGGATTAACACAGTGACTTCATTTAAAAACTACCAGCATGCTGCACATATGGTAGCGCAGTTAACAGCGTTGAATTTTATACCAGACCTTTCTTTCTCTTATAGTATACACTGTTTACATTTAGCCAATAATAGACATATACAAGGGGTTGTTTTTGTTTACGATTTTAGAACTTATGTGTATTCGAAAGGGAGTTGAATTTCTCTAAAAAAAAGCTCAACCTATAAGCACGACAATTAAAATTATTAAATTGGGCACTGTTTATTAATTGCTTGTTACTGTTTGTAAGTAAAAATTATTATTATTATTATTAATCTGGCACAATTAACACAATTACTTGAACGCCAAAATTCTTAATTCGCAGACCTTCATTTGGTATTAACTATTCATCTTACTAGTAAAAGTTATTAAAGGGGAAAACCACAAAAAGTTATTAATACAGCTAATTGTGCTGCTTAGAAGATTTTAAAGGAAACTCAGTTATAACATTCTGCAAGTACAGGAACTTTTACTAAGAGATTTATAAATTTTCATAACAACCATGCTGTATGAAATGCCCACTAGCAGAATCAATGTTTTGTCAATGGGTTTTTTAATTAGCCGTTTTTACTCCGATTAGATAAGTACAACTTAATTAACAGACAGTTTCTCCAAAAAAAAAATTGTCGAATTTGCTAGGTGTTCCGGCTCGTTTTAGTGTAGAAGGACGGGAATGTACCTCGGTTTTGAATTAGGCGACAAGATACACAAGCAAGATCTCCTTAGTGGTGAAATTTGAATTCCCTCAATTTATACCTTTGGAGTCGTCTAAATCTCTAGTTTATACGAGCCCAATTGTAAACGAAGAGGAACCGAGAAATATAACAATAATATCTTGCAATGTTATAAGAGATACTCTAGAAATTTTTGAACGGATGCGACAACCAATGGTGAGAAGACTTGAAGCATGTAAGACGGCAGAGAGAAATCATTTTCAGTTTTTAACCTAAACAGAACAGCAGCACCTCTTAAGGTTGAACCCCAACTTATGGTAAGCGACCATAATCTGATCCGCTTCATATTATCCGATGAAAAATGTGTTCAAAAACCTACTCAAGGCAAAAAACAGCACAATCTGTGCATAGCTGACTGAAACAGATTGATAAAGGTATTTCAGCTGCAAAGAATTTGATGACAAAGGCAAAACAACATAGGAAATTTAAAATTAATGGAAGGGCATAGCAAGAAAACCCAGAAACTATTTTATAGAACAATAAAAACCTTTAAAAATAAAACTGTAAAGAACAGAATACACAGAGTAAAATCTAAAGAGAGGAAGATACTAA